>OX453274.1:15539240-15661740 GCA_949710005.1 Ricordea florida | reverse complement strand
TCTTGAAGTAGGAACTTGGTGGCCTCAATCACTGAATGAACAGTTATATTGAAGCCCTCATAGGTCTGCAAGGACAGGAACATGCGGGCTCTGGCATTCAGACTGAAGTTCCCCCGTCGATTCTCAGCACTCTCTTTCCAAGATTTAAGGTAGTTCAAGAATTCAATCAAGAAATGGAACCTATGAAGAAATATTGTGCAAAACTTTAATATTTTACAATAAATCATAGTTTCAACGTTTGAACCACAAGGCAATTTTTCTTCTTCATGCTTCTGAAAATTTAGTTTCTTTCTGTGAAAGTAATTTTACACAAGGTCTAAGATGAGAAAAAGCTGATAGCACAAAATGTTAGTTACAACATTTTCTTATTTTACATAGAAGCATGTTTTTTTTAGGCCTAAAAAATAAGGGGAATGAATGGATGTGTCCAAGCAGAACTTATAATAATGAATATACAGGTTCAATTTCACATTCAATCCAGCTTTCCATGGATTTCAAATTTCTTACTCGTTGACAGAATTCTGTTAATGTTCTGTAGTAGCTTCTGTTCGAATACTTTACAACATCTTGAACAACGGTACGCTCTGGTCTCGGTACTGGCTTGCCTGTTTCATGGCACCTCTTCGGCATATTAAACTTGGGAAAGGCGCTAAATCTGGGCTTCTTCTTAGTCAATTTCTCAGAGTGGACTAAATGAAAGCAAACGTAAAACAGCAATAAGGAGAGGAGATCAAAAAACGGCCAACTCAAACGTATGAGCACCCTAACTTATAAAACGCACTGTTATATACAGTCTTGTGTAAACGAAACTGAGATCGATCTTGACCTGCAGTAATCGCAAATTACAACTGATTATATAAGCTTACTTACATATTTCAATATCTTCAGGCGCAAAATGCTTGTCGCATGTGTAAACTGTATCCCTTTTTATCTTTTATCGAAAGTCTTGCTCAACTTCTCTCGTCTTTTTTTAATTATCTCCCCAAGCCATTCCTCTCGCCATTTCACACTGCTTTCGTTGATTGCAAGCGACAACTTAAAAATAACGATTTTCGTTATTTTCGTAACGTCTTTTCTTTTCCTTTTCGTCCGTCTACAAGAGCCACAACCACACACAGCACAGTTGCGTCCTGGCATTGTTTTCTACTGATCAAACAACTAAGAACTCGAATACACCTTCGCTAAATAGAGAAATCTGCAAAATACTTCTCGCTAGAGACAAAACACGCTTCCTTCTTTCGATCTCCAAATGTGCACTCTCAGACTCACGTGACAAAGCGAAAACCATAACAAGGGATGCGTTTTGAAGTTTGCCGGGTTTCATAACCAGTCCCCTCTGCTAACTATGACTAAACATTCGAGAACAGACCGTGAGAATTTTTTTTAAGTATTGGTGCAAAGATATTGAATAGCATTGTCGATTGTCATCGTGCTCTACCTAAATATAAATATAAGAATATCCTACAGTGTTGGGTAATGGATATTTTAATACCGGAAGATAATTATGTTGGCGAGCAAGCTGTAGTTCAAATATTTAGTAAATATTAACATTTGCTTTATTTACTTGCATTAAAATATAATTGTACTTACTGTTTTTTAAATTCAATATGCTGATGTTCTTGTATCAGCTTCCCTTATTGTTATGTTTCAACCCAGCTAGCTGGGCTATTTTGCGGGTAAGGATTAATTGAAAAAAGTTCACCAAAAGAGTGCTTAATAAACTTATTAAGTTTGTTATGATAGGTTCTAAGTTCGAGCCAAATTAGACTAAAAAATAGGACTGTATTTTACTCATCGAAACGGACCCACTTTTAGTGCTAAATCAGATCTTTCTTATTTACAGTGGTTCTTCCAACCACTGATCAGTCGAAAGCAGTTGCGGAACGGACCCAAGAAGTACGCGAAACGACTTCAGAAGTTGGCGAACAGGATCTTGGACGTTAGCGAAACTACTTGCACGCGAAACGACCGTAAACCCAAAGAAGTGGGGTTGGGGACAATTTCATACAAATTACTTCACTTTAAGCCTCGAGTTGGTGCCTTTATTTACGGAAATGCAGAAAAGGTCTCTTGATCAAGGCCAGACGTCCAATCTTTTCATAAGAGGAAACAAATTGCTACACTGTAAATTCAAAAGATCTGTTTCAGCCCCAAAGTGCCGATTCAGCTCTATGGCCCCCGGAGCTGATTTGACTCTTCGTGGGGCCATTTTGTTAAATTGGTCTAAATTGACCCCAGTTAAAACCATTTTAGCCCCACTAAAACCAATTTAGCCCATATTGGACAGTAATTCAGCTCCTTGGTGCAGATCGGCCCCTATCACTAGAGTCATTTTGACTCCATTTGATAGAGCCAATTTCGTTCAAGTATTTTTGGGCCCATTCTAGGGCCGTATCAGCTCCTATTGGAGGAGCTATTTGACCTCGAAAAGGTGGCCTATTTTGTTACAAAACAAGATGGCCCCACAGATCCCACAGGGGCGTTTCCAGGAATTGTCTTAGGAGAGTGTGCAGATCTCGGATCCGATATTTCGTAGGACGGGGTGCCATAGTTTTTTTCTTTCCTATGCAGAATACCAGTTGTATTAGAAAGGCGCTTGGTCATCTCAGGGTGGGGGAGGGGGTGGAGTGCACCACCTGCATCTTCCCCCTAGATCCGCCCCTGCCCCATTTATTAGAGTTATCTTGACTCCTATTTCTAGAGTTATTTCCATTAAGCTAAGATGGCTCTGATTTAGGGTAGATTCGGCTCTTATTAATAGAGCCGGTAATTGGTCACAGGCCTAGATGAGCTGCCACTGACAAGAGAGGTTTATATATACCTCGGCTGGTTCGACAGCGTCGGCCGTAAAAATGAGACCGTCAACGCCGGCCCTTTAAAATTTGTAATTCTTTCGTCAAACGTTGATATTGCTGCGTTCTGAAGTTTCTCTCGACTCTATTAAAAGATAATTTTACAAAGAAATGTTTCCCTTAGCATGAATTTTCTGTTTTCTAATGGATGTGATTATTTTACGTTTGAGCGCGTTGCGTGCCTGTTTGCTCTGACCGAGTTACTCTGGGAACAAATGGAACATGCGCAGGGTAAGTTATTCCCGGCGTCCCCTTCGGTACTTTTGGCGCTCGATTCGTAAAACGGTATGCAACGGTTTCGAAGGTCGCCCTTCATCATTGGAGTGATTTTTACTTGATGTTTTTCATCTCACAAGGCGCATTTGACAGTTCAAACAGCTACATGAAACGTTTATACATCGGATGCTTCAAGCATTGTTGACAAAGGTAAGCTCATGTCCATTTGCATCGTGATTCCTGCATTGCCTTTCAAGGTAGGCAGCAGCTGCCAAAGGAAGATTTTACAACATACTAGTTTTAAAAAACGTTTATCAATGCTTGGCTTAAATTAAATCCTTAATTTAGCTTAATATATTTCGTTTCACTGTAACAATATTTTCTGCTCGTAACTACATGCCGTTCGTACTGGCAAGGAACTGTATGTACATGTATAAATTTGAACCAGGCAGTACTTCTAAGGGAAAACAGTTTTACTGATCATGTGCCCTGTGTAAATAATAAATTCTCAGGGCTAGGTTATTGTACAGTAGTATTATCATTAGGGAAATGCACATCTTATGATCCACATGTTTATGTCTGGTTTATCTGCTATGACATTGCAAATATATACATGTACAGTTGTATACAGGTAATCGTTAATAATATTTAGCATAAATTTATATATTTTGGCTGCTGCAGTGCTGCTTTATGGTGCGATGAAGGGATACAGTATGCCAGGTTGCCATGCTTGGTTTATGCGAGGAAAGTTATACTGTTCAGTGCAATAATAATTATATTCTGAGCCCTTTCTCTTTTGCGCAGTACTGCTTAAAATGTATGGTGTGATTTAGGTATATGCCAGGTTGGAGTGAGGCTTTACAGCTGAGGTATCCTGTCCTGTTAGGCATTGAAAAATCTCACTGAACTGCATCACACTGCACAGTAGCTATGAGGTGCCCATACGTGTACATAAAAATATATTCTTAGCTTTTTACCTTTGGTGCAGTAGTGCTTTAAATGTATGGTGTGATTTAGGTATATGCCAGGTTGGAGTGAGGCTTTAAAGCCGAGGTATCCTGTCCTGTTAGGCATTGATAAATCTCACTGAACTGCATCACACTGCACAGTAGCTATGAGGTGCCCTTAATACATGTACATAAAAATATATTCTTAGCTATTTACCTTTGGTGCAGTACTGCTTTAAATGTATGGTATGATTTAGGTATATGCCAGGTTGGAGTGAGGCTCTAAAGCTGAGGTATCCTGTCCTTTTAGTCATTGATAAATCTCACTGAACTGCATCACACTGCACAGTAGCTATGAGGTGCCCTTAATACGTGTACATAAAAATATATTCTTAGCTTTTTACCTTTGGTGCAGTAGTGCTTTAAATGTATGATGTGATTTAGGTAATGCCAGGTTGGAGTGAGGCTTTAAAGCCGAGGTATCCTGTCCATTTAGGCATTGATAAATCTCACTGAACTGCATCACACTGCACAGTAGCTATGAGGTAACCTTAATACATGTACATATAAATATATTTCTAGCTATTTACCTTTGGTGCAGTACTGCTTTAAATGTATGGTGTGATTTAGGTATATGCCAGGTTGGAGTGAGGCTTTAAGCTGAGGTATCCTGTCCTGTTAGGCATTGATAAATCTCACTGAACTGCATCACACTGCACAGTAGCTATGAGGTAACCTTAATACATGTACATATAAATATATTTCTAGCTATTTACCTTTGGTGCAGTACTGCTTTAAATGTATGGTGTGATTTAGGTATATGCCAGGTTGGAGTGAGGCTTTAAGCTGAGGTATCCTGTCCTGTTAGGCATTGATAAATCTCACTGAACTGCATCACACTGCACAGTAGCTATGAGGTGCCCTTAATACACGTACATAAAAACATATTCTTAGCTTTTTACCTTTGGTGCAGTTGTACCGAACTTGTACGGTACACCTAAAGCTCAACCAAAACTCACTCCTGGCAGCTAAATCCGGTTAGTTCTTTCGATTTCGCTCACTACAACTCACACGTCTCCTCCCCGAAGTAGTTCCTTTTTAGCTGTCTCGTATTACTTATTACATGACAACAATGACATTTGTTCTGTCACGACACTTCCGGTCACGCTCCCCTAAAATTAAAGTGATTTAATTTTACTAACAACAACGTTTCCTAAAATTTTTGGTTTTCAATGTCCTTCGCTGAAATAATCTACTCAGTCTTCGTCTTGCGACAACAGCTGCAGTCTCACTCGAGCGTCCTGTGCTGCGCGTCGGGTACTGCGTCGCAACTCTTGTGTCTCTGCCGTTGGCGCAGCATCAGTAACTGCAGGTCCCTTGATCTCTAGCGGGCACACAAGAGTTAATGGTCTCTCAATTATGTGGTCCTTGTGTCGAAGGGCGAGTCCCCGCACTATGCCGTCCTTGCCTCTGATATGTTTCAGAACGACGCCTTTCTTCCACTCTCCTCTGTTTTTCTCATCACCGACGATCAGCACGACCTCCCCCACCTCTGGATAATTGGGTTTGCCTCTCTTGATGCGGTGGCTCTCCAATAGGCTGTGAAGATATTCCCTCTTCCATCGTTGCCACACATGCTGTCTCTTCTCATACAGACGCGCTTGTAACCTGGTTACTTCGTCCCCATCCAGTTCTCGATCTTCTACAATATGCGCGTTCTGACCCCACATTATAATGTTAGGTGTCAACACTTGCTCCTCTCCAAAATCGCTCTCCACATACGTCAGCGGGCGATTGTTGAGGTGTCGCTCGATGTCCATTACGACAGATTCCACTTGATCATACTTCAAGCTCGTTCTTCCCATGGTCTTGTAAAATGTTTTCTTTGATGAGCCTCTCATACACACCTCCCCACCATGGCGACCTTGACAGGTTAAATTGCCACGTAATTTGTTGCCTCGCCAGATAATCTTGCAAAGCCTCGCTCTTCCTGATTTTCTTTATCCAGGCTGCTGTGGTCTTGAAGGCTGCTCCATTATCTGACACAATACGTTCTGGCCTGGTTCGTCGAGGGATAAAGGAATTGAGTTTTGCCTTGAACTCTTCCGCCGTTTGTGACTTCGTGACTTCTAAATGTAGTGCCCGCGATGTGGCGCACGTGAAAATCAAGATGTAGCACTTGCCCTGTTCTTTCTTAGAGATTTTGTACGTTAAGGGCCCAGCAAAGTCGATCCCGGTAGTCTCGAAGGGTCGGCTACATTCTGTTCGAAACGAGGGCAATGGAGCAGTTGCCGCCGGTCCGAAGGGTTGGGTCCTGAATACCTTGCACACGGAGCAGTCATTTATCACCTTTTTCACCCTTGATCGCAACTGTGGTATCCAATATGTATCCCTCACCGTTGCCATGGTGTTAGCGACGCCAAGGTGTTTTATGTCTTCGTGGACGTGGCGTATAAGCTTGTTAGCGAATTCTCCCCCTTGAATGTAAGTCGGCTGGTAACCAGAAATTCTACCATGGCACTTGAGAATACCGGTACTTTCCTCTGCCACTAGTTTCCAGCCGGGGTTCTCTAGGGTCGGTTCCACGTCCCCTTGTACCTTCTTCATACATAATTGTCTCGCAGCATTCATCTCTTCCGTGGTCAGAGGTCCAGTTCTCTTTCCTGCATTGCGCCTCTTGATCAGCGAGTTGTGCACGAATCTTAGAGCCCATGCGGTTACGCGGAAGGTCTTCCAGAGTGTACTCCTACTAAGAAGTGCATCCCACTGATCGGGCTCCCTCTTAACGGAATACAGCACTTGCTCCTGTACCGGTTTGTGTTCCTCGTCGACAAGCCTCGTCCTCTCCAGCTTAGGTTGGTCCGGCCAATCTTCCTCGTTCAGCAACCAATCCGGCCCTTCATACCATTTTCCCTTTTCCATTTTCTCAAGTGACGCACCACGGCTTCCCAGGTCAGCCAGGTTCTTATCCGTGGGACAATGTCTCCACTTGATTCCCGCCTCTTGTGTGATCCGAGCCATCTTCCTCACTCTGTTGGAAACAACCACTTTCCATGACTTTCCGGGGTTACAAATCCAGTATAGCGCCACCATACTGTCCATCCATACGTTAACAGAAGTGATTGGCCATCGCCTCAACGCTACTAGCAGGTTCTTCACCATATTTGCAGCCATCTGTCCACTCACTAGTTCTAGCCTTGCAATAGTCGTGTTTCTCTTCGAAATCCTGGATTTAGATGTTAGCAGCCCTTTAACAACCCCTGTCGAATGTTCGACGACTGCAACGGTCGCAGCTGAACACGCTATTTTACTGGCGTCTGCAAAAACGTGAAGATGCACCCCCTTGATACGGCCAATATCCCTGACTATACTTCTGGGCACTTTAACATTCCTAAGCTGACTGCACCACTTCAGCCAGTTTCGCTTTGTTGCACCGCTCACCTCAGTATTCCAGCCAACTTTTTCGTCGCAGGCTTCTCTATAAATGTGTTTCCCCTCCACCATAGTCGGGGAAATTATACCCAGAGGATCATACACGGCACCGAGCTGACTAAGGATCGATCGTTTAGTCACTGGAAGGTTCTCTTTAAACTGTGCTTTAATCTCCAGTGAATCTTCTCTCTTGTCCCACAGGTGTCCAAGTATCTTGCTTGGGTTAGGCTCATCATCCAACTCTTGGACGTTCGACTCCCACTTATGTGCGGGAAACTTTGCACTCTCGAGGATCTCAGTTGCTTCTTCTTTAAACCTTTTAAGTTCTTCAATGCTACTTCCAGTCTTCATTAAGTTGTCCACGTAAGTATTCTCCTTAAGTGACTCGACAGTGTCTTTATGCTCTGGTAGTTGCTGGTTAAAGTGGTGTTGTAGGGTGGCTCCTAACATGAACGGGCTAGCTTCGGCTCCGAAAGGTACTCGAGCAAAGCGCAAGCGTTCCTCTTTGCCATTGACGTTGAACAAGAAACGGAACGCATCACGATCCCCCTCCTTAATCCCAATCTGCAGAAAAGCCTTTTGGAGGTCGGCTAACAACAGATGGGTGGACAATCGTGCTCGAATCATGATATCCCATAGTAGAGGCTGCAATGGCGGGCCAGTGTGCATGCAATCGTTGATACTGTTGGCAAGTGGGTGGGGCTTGGCACTCGCGTCAAACACCATCCTCACTTTGGTCGTTGTAGCGCTCTCTCTCACTACTGGCTTGTGAGGCATATAGAACACGCGATTTCCAGTAGGCTGCTTCGGTGCTTTCTCCACGATACCCTGGTCTAATTGCTCAAGTACAATCTTCTCATAATCGCTTTTCAGTTCTTCATTTCTTCTCAGCTTTCGTTTGACATTCTCGAGGCGTTTCCTACTTGGTATTTCGTTTGTGTTGGACACCTCTGCCCCCGTAATCCATGGGACGCTCACTTCATATCTTCCGTCACTCCCCTTGGTAATGCTTTCCTGGAATTCAGTGTAGACGTCCAGTTGATCGTCCTCCCCTCTGTCTTCCACTCCAAGTACGTCTAGGCTGTACAGTCGCTCGTTCTCTTGCGCGCTTCCATCGAAAGACTCTATGGTGAGGTTAAAGACAGGCATGGTCTGTCGCTTGACTCCGTTCACAGTTACCATTTGTCGCTCCTCATAATGTTCGGGGGTCAGCCTCAGTTTCTTAATTGCTTCGCCTGTGATGAAGTTCCTACTAGATCCAGTGTCCAAGTAGGCCCAGAAGGTTTTTCCCTTTATTATGACAGGAATTATAGCAGGTAACGATTTTTCTTCGACCGATGGGGTGTAGGCGGTCACCACTGTCTCCGATTCATTCTGTGGTCTCCTTTGAATCCTGTCACAGATGCTGGTGTGATGTTTTCCTTTGCACTTAAAGCATCCTCGGCTTCGACACTGTTTTCCTCTATGCCCTGGTCGACCACAGTTGTAGCACAGCCTCTTCTCATGGAAAACTTTCCTTCTTGCGTCCAATGTGTCAACGAGCTGGCACCCATCTCCCCAGTGGTCCCCCTCACAGAAGATGCAGACTGGATTTCCCCTTTCCCTGCTGTTTCCTGTCGGCGAGAACAAGTGTCTTTCGCTCTTACGACAATCCCCAGACCGGTCCTCCGTTGCGTTTCTCCTGAGCCATTTTTGCAAGGCGTCAATCAAGTCCCCCATGTCCCAATTTTCCCAGTCCTCATCCGTGCGAACGAGGTCTGGTTTGACCTGGGGCAGTTTGTCGAGGGTTGCCATAACGAAACCTCTGAGCATGTTCGCTTCTCCCAGGGTTAACAGCGCGTCGTGATTCTTGCTGACCGTTTCGTACAACTCCTGTACTTTAACGTAGTTCGATCCTCTCACTGTGGGAATGTTGAGGATCTGTTGCATGTGTGCGTTAATGACACGTTTCGCTTGGCCAAATTCTTTCTCTAGCCGTTCCCACGCAATCCTGTATCCCACTGCTCCCGGTTGTAGATTTGCGATTTTGTCCCTCACCGTAAGACTGACCATTTCAAGCAGGTACCCAAATTTTTCCTCTTCGCTTATCTCCTTGTCGTGGACTTGCGTTACGAACATATTTCGAAACCTGACCCAGTCCGTGGGAGTTCCCTTGAACGGTGTAATCTTTAACTTCGGCAGTTTAGCTGTAATGGTTCGGGCTCCTTTCTCCAGCTCTAGCTTTCTTCTCGTCACGTCCAATTCGGCCTCCATTTTTTCTTGCCACATTCGACGCTCTTGTTCCTCTTGCCTCTCTCGAAACTCCATTGATCGTTGCTCTTCTTGTCGCTGTTGTTCTTCCTTCGCTTCCGATCGCCGCCGTTCCGTTTCCTCGTCCATTTCATCTTTTCTGTTCTGTAGAATCTTTGAGAGCCTTTCTTTGTCCGCCACCAACGTCGCATATCTTGATTTGACGTCCTTTTTCCATTGCCTCACCGATCTAGAGGACGCGCCATTGTCTATTTTCAATTCCTCTGCTCGCGAAATTAGATCCGCCAGTTTGTCGATAATTCTGTCCGCTCGTTTGTTGGCGATTTCCATTTCGACGTAGTCCTTGAGTTGAATCAAATCGTCTGTTTCTTCCAGGAAATACTTCAGCTTCTTGACCTCCTTCTCTATTTCTCCCTCTAGTAGTTTCTCTTCATCGTGTGAAGCCGCGCTTTCCTCCGCCTCGCTCATGTTTGTGTCGAATTTGTTATTCTTCTTTGGTCCCTACGCTTCTAATAAATTCCTCGCAGTAATCCTCAAAGTATCCTGGTCTCGGCACCACAAATGTACCGAACTTGTACGGTACACCTAAAGCTCAACCAAAACTCACTCGTGGCAGCCAAATCCGGTTAGTTCTTTCGATTTCGCTCACTACAACTCACACGTCTCCTCCCCGAAGTAGTTCCTTTTTAGCTGTCTCGTATTACTTATTACATGACAACAATGACATTTGTTCTGTCACGACACTTCCGGTCACAGTACTGCTTTAAATGTATGGTGTGATTTAGGTATATGCCAGGTTGGAGTGAGGCTTTAAGCTGAGGTATCCTGTCCTGTTATTAGGCATTGATAAATCTCACTGATCTGCACTAACAGTCTAACACTGCACAGATGTATACATGTATGGGCTTTATTAGCTATGCTTAGGTAACTAACATTGAAAATCATGCCATGGCATCGACAGCAATATGCCTTCATGATTGCACCTCATTTTGTTTTTTTGCTAGCTTGCCTTTTTCCAAAAATTAACTGCACAGCAGCAATGCCTTTATTCCTCAACACATAACATGTAACTGCACTGTGCAAATTGTTGCACAGCAGCTAGTTAACAATTATCCTGTGAAATTATGCGGAATATCGCCTGATACTTAGCCGATGAGGTCGTAGGCCGAGTTGGCTAAAATCAGACAATATTCCGCAAGATTGAGCAGCATTATTATTCAACAAATTTATTATTCAACAAATTGTCAACAAAATGCTTTTTGTAGAAAGAAAAACTTTGGTTGTACAGCACTTTGCAAGATTTCACTCAAATCTTGGCCAGCTACGTATATCGCAGGATATCTGTTATGACTGTACGGATAACAATGATTTTCTGACCACATATAGGCATTGCGCAAATTTGTTGAATAATAATGTATATTATCTCATCCATGTGCATGTATTGTTTTTTTGGGGGGCTAAGAAATACAGTAGACAGTGAAGTTTAATTTGCAGTATAAACACATAACATGTATTAGCATCAAAATGCACTGTGTTGTACACATGTACACTGTAGTTGCTTGGCAAGCCTCAAAAATAGACTTACAATGTGCATGTACATGTACACAATTGTAGTAATGTTCATTCTACTCCGCCGACCAGTTAGCTCAGTTGATAGAGCACTGGACTACCGTGCGGAAGGTCGCGGGTTCAAAACCCCGGCCGGACCAACACTCATGGTCTTAAAATAATTGAGTAGAAAGTGCTGCCTTTGTAATGACTTCTGCAAATGGTTAAGACTTTCTAGTCTTCTCGGATAAGGACGAAAAACCGTAAGCCCCGTCTCACAACTCTATCTGTAATGTGGGACGTAAAAGAACCCATGGCACTGTTCGAAAAGAGTAGGGCGTGTTCCCGGTGTCATGGTCTATTGGTCTGATTGTAATGCGCATATGATTTTTTATATAGAATATGCGCAATATAAATGGAGTATATTATTATTATTATTATTATTACTCTCTACATTGTGGCTGTGTTTTCACTAGGCCGATTAACTAGCTGAACATTTTTCCTAGGTGTTTGTTTACAGACCGACATTAGCTAGTTAAACATGATATCTGTTTTTACTGGGAAACTTTAAGCCACTAATAACTCGCAAGATTAAAATTACAAATCCGCACAACTTTAAAAACTGGCGGGAGAGGAAGCGCTTCTAATGAGTTCACTAGTACTGATTCTCGCTATATTTTTGCGAAAGAGAAGTAGTTTCGTTCAGAGGATGTGATTAATATCTCGACCGATGACGCATGTGGTATAGGAACTTAGAAGAACGGCTGCTTGCCCGTAATGCGGGAATTGATTCTGCATGCCGACGCCCTGGACGAGGGATCTGAGCATCTAAATTGTAAAACGGCGAAAGAATTGGGAAGAGTTTTGCAATTCGTGAGCCATGTTTACAAGCATACGGGGTTTGTTTCGGAAGAACCACGAGGTGAGCGTCTGGAAAATAACTTTGCCAGATTGTTTTGGCAGTCATCTGTCACTACACGCGATGCGATTGGCTGCGGTATTTGTCGGCACAAGTTAAACCATCTTGCGAGCTAGTATAACTCTGCGTGAGTTTCCTGTCGAAAAGGCGAGAAAACCCGTTGTTTTTCCTTGTGAAAACAGTTGGCATTGTTAACTCGCTTAACACTAGACAAAGTGTTTTCACTGTATTTCACTGTATTTTCTGACTTTAACTAGCTAAAATTGTCCTAGTGAAAACACAACCTGTGTTGCTGAAATAAAAAGTAATTGCTTTGACAGGCAAAACATGTCTAAGTTAATTACTTCAATTTTTTCTATGTTGTCTTAAACCATGAGAGCTATCATGAGAACATGCTTGAACACAAAACCTAGTGACAGTAAATCAAGCATAAACTTGCAAACATGCATGTATACAGCTAGGCTAATATTATTGATCAGATTACTTTTTCAGTGGATAGAGTAACATCCTGTAGTAAACAAACTATCTACTTGTAGCCACCATATGAGGCTTAGCAAACTTGTTTTGTACAGACTTATCTTGTTGTCCACTCAGCTGCCATCAGTAACAAATTCCCTTTTCTTTGAAGGCTTTTGTATCTGTATACTTAGCTTCCAGTGCTAGCTTCCATCCTCATGCTATTACTATTTTACTATGCACAGTGTAGTAGGGTGACTCATCTTTTGCTTTTGTTTTTAAATAGAAATTCTTCAGTTGATGATGACCTCGCCATTTTTGTACAACCACAAATTGCAGCCATTGGAGAAGGTTTTTTGTTGTGCAGTTTATTCCAAATCAGAGAAATGTGTGATTCAGTATACTTACAAAATTGCAGTTTTTATAGTATGTTTTCTGGAGTGGTCAATTCAACTCTTTTCGAAGCAATAATTAATGTTGCAAAAGAAGTAACAACTTTTGGTGCCCACAAGAGCTTGAAGAACATAAAAACTTCACTTACCACCAACGACCACTCTTCCTATTTCTTGTGTTTCTTATATCTTGAACACTACTATGTTTCTTGTGCTTCTAATGCTTTTTCTTCTTCTCTCCCTTAGCTTCTTTCTCTTCTGATTTTTCAGAAACCTCTCCCGAGCTTTCCTGCCAAAAGTAACACAAAAATAAGACTGTACAATGGCGACTGCCCCACATTGTAAGCCCCAATAAACACATGGACTCTTTGCCGTGCGAGTACTGTAACTGAAGACAAAGTTGACTAATCGGATTACGGAAAAATAACAATGTATTCCGAGAACTCTATTTGTGGGCCAATCAGTAGCTCGTAGAAAGCAACTTGCTCGAAGCGCAAATTTTAAACATTGTTGGCAAACGCTTCCAATAAACTAAATTGGAGGATATCTTGTAGCCTGAACAACGCTCCCAGATAGCAGGGAGGTCACGAAAACAAGTCACGCGAAAATACACGATCTCTGCACATTAGTAAATACCTTATATTATGTTTTGAGGACCAGGACGACTGCGAGTATGAGATTTGACTTGAAGTATTTTTTCTCGTATTCTCAAAATATACGCTGCCCGCTACGCTTTATTTTACCATTTTTCACTGTTAAAGGTAGCACTGTTATCTTTAGTGAAGGAGGTTATGGTCTGCCCTGATCGTAAAATGATAAAACGTCTAATATTTAATAACTTGTTTCCACCACATCGACATTCTCCCTAAAACTCGTAGTAGAGTGACGACGGATACGATGTTTTCCCGCCAAAATGACGCTGGTTCACGCACAAGCACTACTTAGTACTGAGAAAATCTCGTACTCGTCGTAGAATCTAAAGGTCTCTACTAAATTGGAACGTGGAACATGCTTCAATTGCAGGAGGGACTTCTTGGGCACCCTCTCTTCTTTCGCGGGAGGACTTTTGCGGGCCTTTCTGACAGGGGACTCTGGAGAATAATCTCCGTCTGAGGCCCTCTCGGCCGCTGCCTTTCGCTTCACTCGCTCGCGTAGTGGAGATACCGATGGGCTTTTCGTGGCCGATCGAGCCTGTTGATGAAATTCGGATGAAACAGAGGGCTTAGGGGAATGCTTAGCAGCGTAACATTTTCCTTGCTGTTCCGGGAAAGAAGAACGGGAACGTCTTGAGCCACGTGTGCGGGCGGCCTTGGACGTTGTAAGTGAAGCTGAGGCAGATCTCTTAATACGGGACTTTATTTTACGAGCAGGAGAATCTGACCTAGCCGGCGCTGATTTTTTAATTTTAGGCCTGAGAAAGCAACATGATTATATCACATAGTGAACCATAGTAAGTTACCCATGAGTTCAACCGTAGCTATGTGATTGTAGCGCCCGGGGGTGTTCCCTTAAAAAAATAGGGAGCATGTCCACCAAAAAAATCTCAAAACAACCCCACGAAGTACCAAAACCCGGATAAGTTTAGATTTCTGGAAAACTGACCAGTTACCCCTCACCTACGCCAGCATTTTGCCCTAAGTGAGAAGTAAGTGATGATGTTGACTTAGGGGAGGTGTATATGGGCAGTTTCCCAGAAACCTAAATTGATCGCAAACATTAATTATCACGTGACTCCCTCCCATCGTGACACGCAGCCGTCACGAGGGGTGTAAAAGACCTTTAGATTCGAGGACGAGAGCGACTTCGAGTACTAGATTTGATTTAAAGTTTTTTCATGTATTGTCAAAAGATAGACACCCCGGAATTCTTCATTGTACTTTTTTCCCCCAGAAAAGTTAGCACTGTAAAATTTATTGGAGAAGTTTAAGCCCATTGTTGATCACAAAATAATAAGACTTCTAACATTTGATAAGCTGTTTACGCCACTAAGATATTCTCGCTGAAACACGTAATAGAAAGACGACGGCTATCACGTTTTCTCGTCAAAAACGACGCTGTTTACACGCACACACTACTTAATATTGAGAAAATCAGGTCCTTGAAATCGTACTCGTTTTAAATTTTATGGTCTGTAATGAAAAGCTCCTTAACACTATTCAGTTTTCGGCCCAACACCCTAACAGGCCCCTATAAAGTACTGAAAAAGTACTTAACGTCGCTTATTAAGATAACATCACCAGAAAAGTCGAATCGACATGCGCAGTTGCAACGCGACACTTATATTTGACCCTAGCCTCGCATTACAGAGAATGTATGGGTAAATAATTTTAAAACCTTCGTTAATGAAAATATTTGTGACTGCCTAAGCTACCGTCGATCTAGTTTAGCTCGTATTAAAATATAATTTGTTTTAAAGTTTCTTACGGCGTTAAACATGTTATTTTCGATTCGGTCTTTCTTATTTTCTAAGGTAGCATACTTGGACGCCATATTGTACGGCTCTGAGTAAAAATGCTGAATTTCCGCTAAATATATATTAGTGTTGTACCACTATATGAGCGCTACGAACCTTACCGTCGATCCATGTTGCGAGGTAAAATGTCACTCCGTCTCTGCGTAGAAATATCTGGTGGATTCGTGGTAATCTGGGCTCGGTTTTTAAAATTGAAACCATGCTATTTTTGCCATATAGAGAGGTGCGACAGAACAGTCTATAGTTGATGAAAGAGCAAGGCAAACAACCATATTCTCCTCTGAAGGCGGCCATATTAAAAATAAAAAACCAGGCTTCCAAGACTTACTAACTTGGGGAGACTGGAACCTAAATTGCCCATTGGTCTAGCGAAATTTGCGCGGATTTTTCGAAAAAAAAGCGCCAATTAGTGTGCCAAAATTATTGTCTCAGTTTATATTCACAGCGAAATTTTCGAAATGTCTGACGTATTCAAAGGGGCAGCAATAATTTCACTCGGTGATTGTCCGAATACACATATTCCCTACGTATTGAAACAACGTGAAAGTGGCAATGAAGTCTTGTTTTGGTTAAACATTAAATTAGAGACTCTTGCTAGCTGGAGAAGAGAAATGCTTTGTTCCTTGAAACGTGGCATCTGTAACATTGACTTTGTCAATACAAGTATTCCTGGAGATGCTTTACGTCTTAATCGTGAAAGTGTTAGACTTGAAAACCAGCTGGGTAAAATTTGCATCGATGCTGAAAATAGAAGGAAACTTCTTAACAAAAAAGGGAGCCTCAAACAGAGTTAGCCGAAGCCCATGTTGAGGAATTAAGACAAAAGTATGCTGATATTGAAAAAGAAAAAGAAACACGTTTGCTGCAAATGCTTGAAGAAAAAGAATTTAATAGTGCCTGCCAAGAAGAATGTGACAACATGAAAAAATATGTAAGACAGCTAGAGAAGGATCAGTTTAGCCAAGTTAGAGGGACAACTATCCCCAAGCTGAAGTCAACTCAAGCCCAAAATAAGAAATTAAAAACACTTAAATCAAGAGCACGAAAGGCTCTGCATTTCAGTACTCTTTTTGGGCTTGAACTGGACTGCTTAAAATTGAAGGACCCAGACAGCTCCAAGACATTTACTGCTGCGTTTAATGATGCATTCTTTACATCAGAAGCCTATGATAAAAGCGAAGGCATCCTTCCTTCCCTAAATACTTCACAAAATAACACATTACCTGACACACCACCTTGTACACCTACATCCTCAGCCTCCTTATCAGGTGGCACATCTCAACCTTTACCTCAAACACAATTTTCTAGACTCAGTGAGGATGACAAAGCCAGAGTGGAAAGTATTCTCTACTTAATTGATAAATTTGGAGTTGGAGATGACTTTGTACACGAATTATCTATGACAATTGATGGTTTTCCAAAGTCATACTTGTTGAAATAATGCAGAGCTGATTTAAACAAGAACTTCATTATCACCTCAACTCCAGGAGCACAGCACTCCTTTAGACAAATGCTAACTGATCAAGTGCAGGAAATGGTTGGTACATGTCTTCCCTTTTAGTTATTTGTTTTGACATTATTGAGTCTGTTGAAAATTGCCTATGATTCACTTCTGATTTCGTCCAATGACTTATGTGTCAAATTGAATGTTTATGCAGATAAAAACCAGTACAATTCAAGAAGGTAAGAAGGTCAAAGTCAAGTTAAGTGGTGATGGTGCCAAAATGAGTAGGGTGAGGAATTTTATACTGATCAGCTTCTCCATTCTGCAAAGTGCAGATGATTTATTATCATCAAAAGATAATAACACCATGCTGATCCTCTACAAAGTAAATGATAAATACGTATTTTACTTTCTTTTCATCTTGTACTTTTTTCACAGCATAAGTGGTCAAAAATTTAAAATCACATCATTCATACAGATTTCTTTGTTTGAAATTTAGATGTAGGTACTCACACTATTGCTGTTGTAAATGGCCCTGAAAGTAAAGAAACTTTGAAAGTAGCTTCAAGGAGATTTTTGATGAAGTAAATGACATCATAAAGACTGGCTATATAACCATCAGCGCAAAGCGAGTAGATATAGAAATGTTTCTTGGAGGTGATTACAAGGTAATAAAGTAAATATGGTATAAACAGTTCCCTTAAGAATCCATTGACTGAAAGGTCATAAGAGTACAAGGTTTGGTGCGTATTTCCTAATAAATAACATAATACTGACAGACTCTTCTTGTATTTATTTAATTTAATTTATTTATTGCTGAAATACTGACCCCAATGCATATAATTAGCCTCTTAATTATAATATCACGTCTTTCTTTTCAGTTTCTGCTGTTGGCTATGGGCATCAGTGCAGCAAATTCTACCTATTCCTGTTTGTGGTGCAAAGTTCATAAGAAAGACAGGTATCACGGTCATTTTCACTCACTGATACATCCATCTACATACAATAGCGTAAATGTACTTGTACATAAAATTGAAAGTATTTATTTATTTGGTAAGTGTAAAACATAACAGCACCCCTCAACCAACTGCAGGGCCATTTTTAGCGGGGCTCCCACGCGCACGAGGCGCGCGTGGGGCAGAGCCGCATCCTCATGGAATATGGTAAACCTCTTTTCTTTTGGTTGTCACGTGACTGACCGAGCGTACGTACGTACGTACGTGTCTACAGATTGTACGGGTAGGGTAGGGGAGACTATCAGAAGGAAGGGAGGGGTATCTCAGGCTGGTCTTGGAAAATCCTCATCTTTTATATTGGACATTCACAATATGGTCAATTGACAGCTGTCAAAACGGGATAGCCACTGACCAGCATCACATGACCATATTGTGGGCTTATGTGTCAACTCATCGAGGTGACGTGATTTATTTGGAAGCTGTTCTGGTAGCCCGCGTATTTTTGGCGGGAAATTGCGTTGACGACTGAAAAAGAAATTTTCAGTTCTATGTCTTTTTGAGGCACAATATTACTACTCTACACTGTTAAGGTCTTACTAAAGGATAAACGAAACAATTTCTATTGCTATGTCAACAAGCAATAGCAGAGAAAATATAATTTGCAGAACACAGGGTTTAGGTGAAGAGCAACGGGAAAGAGAGCAGGAATTAACTGAGGAAGAATGAGCGAAGTAGATCACCAAAGAAGGCGCAGTCGGGAGAGAGAAAGGAGACGAAATTATAGCGAAGAACGCCGACAAGCAGAAAGAGTCCGGGCTCGAGAAAACAGATAAAATGTTAACGAAGAACGCCGAGAAGCGGAAAGATTCCGTGCTGTGAAAAACAAACAAAATTGTAGCAAAGAATGCCGAGAAGCGGAAAGACTCCGTGCTGTGCAAAACAGACAAAATTTTAGCGAAGAACGCCGAGAAGCGGAAAGACTCCGTGCTGTGGAAAGCAGACAAAATTGTAGCGAAGAAAGCCGAGATATCGTGCTAAAGACTCCGTGCTGTGGAAAACAGACAAAATTGTAGCGAAGAACGCCGAGATATCGTGCTAAACGCCATGCAAGAGAGAAACCTCGGCTCATAGGGTAAAGCAGAGAAGGTTTCTTGCCCATGATTATGAATTATAGGATTGAAGGAAACCCTGAAGTTCAGTAATAGATTCTTGAGTGCTTAATAATTTTACGATTTAATTTAATAATAATTTAATTTGAGTGGCATCCATAACTCAATTTAATAATAATATAACAAAAAAGAAAAACATTTACATTTATTTTGTTTCCATGTAGGCTATATACTGGAACCTAGATATCAAGAACTGTCTAAATGTGTTTTTATATAGATAGTTATATCTAAGCCCTTTTGCATAGATTTTACCATACCTTGGACAGCGTGCAAAGATAGTCGTGTCCGACAGCCCAGAGCTGGTAGATTTTGCGATCAGGCTAGTGAATTCTGTGCTTAACTTGCCTGACGGGCAAGCGAAGATTTTTCGGAGAATAAAAAATTACAAAAGTACTATAAGACAAATGTTTTAAATTCCTAATAAATTCCTGCGAACCGAAAGTCGCAACGACAAAGTGAAATCTGCGTAAACAAGACGAGGTATCGCATTACATGTCAGACGGGGCGCATAAAATAAAAGCAGATATTGAAAAAAACTTTGGAGGTAAACGTTGCCCGTGACTAATTCTTACTGATTCTGAGAAAGCTATTTGTCCAAATTTGCTTCATAATCATTTGCGAGGAACGTAAACGAAAGGTTTTGATCCTGAACTCAAGTGAGAAATTTATTATCTTTTTAGCAAATATTCGTCACGTGCGTTTCAATATGGTAAATTCTAAAGACCAAACACCGATACTGTAGGTGCTTGTTGATTAAAATATGCAGACTATATCGTATTGTTTTCACTTTTCAGGAAAATCTGTCAGATGAAAAGTTGCCAGAAATGAAACGTACATTCTTTTGAAACCTAAAACCTTTGGTTACTTATAACAAGATCAACCACAAATCTGCATAAGTTTTGTCTGCAAAATATGTGCTCACTTATGCGTGACTCAGCACTCGCACTTTCCACTTTCCCTTAAACTTGACACTTGACTTGGAAAACCGACTTCTAAACAAACCTTCTTCAGAAAAATGATCTTCTGAATGCACTACTTTTGAATGAGAAGCAAACTGATGAAAGATTTCAAATTTTTATGTCCTTTAATCATATAAACATCTCCCCTGTCGACGAGTAAGAAATACTCCCACGGGAAATTTTTTTTTTGGCGGCAAATTGCAGAATGTAGCGCTTTCACTGGCAGCTTTTCGCGTTGTCGACGTTGTCATTTAGTGTGTCGATTGAGAACTTTGGTTTCAACGCCGTTGTTTTCGTAAAAAAACGTTCTTCTAAATAGTAAGATTTCTCAAATGTATGTTAGTCATTCACGTGTTGCGTTGGACCAGGTCTACTTATAGTTCACACCTTTACGGTTATTTATTTCTTTTATTAAGTAACTACAGCTGATGCTAGTGAATAAATAAAGGCAGTAATTTTTTAAACTAACAATGTAATTAAGAAAAGAATAATTAATAATTATTTTTTTCATTCTCGTGAAAAAAAATTTTCGGGCTAGTAGATGTTGGTTACAGCTTGCCCGAAGGGCAATCTGTAAAATTAATTTTCTTTGCACCCTGCTTGGAGTAAACATTTATTTTACCGAGGTGTTCGTTTTAACAGTTGTGTCCTGCAATTCCCAGTAGCTTGTACAAATCTTTTAAATACATTTACGCAAATAGAATGGTTAATTTCATCAGGAATAGAATACAGGACATTGATAATTTGTGTTTTTTGTAGAATATACTCGATGACTTTGTAGGTAGAAAGACAGTACTAATGGCAGACGAAAGTTTAGACAAAAATCATAGCGAGTTAACCGACCTCGACACTTAACTATAGTTAAAAACGTTTGTGAATTCCTTCGCAATATTTTAGAACCATCTTCTTCCTTTTGTCTTTCTGTTTCCCATGTTCGGGAGCATATAAATTGAAGATACGCTGTTTAAAGACGCACAAAATCATTTTTCCTTTCTATCGGGAGCAGCCATTTTAAAAAACGGCAGTCTAATAAAGATCGCATTCCTGAACCAATCAGATACTCGTTAAGACAATTATAGGATTGACAGCTCATTTGATATGTTCCATTGGGTCCAAATAAGCCCTGCCCACTTTGATTCGACTTTTCTGGCGAATGACCTTATTCTGTCTCTTGGACATGAACTGTAGGCAAATTTGTTGGAACTCCATCACATGGTAGGCACTCAATAGGTTCATGGTTGATTTCAATGTCTGAGTGGTAGGGATTGTTGTCCTTTAGCCATGCCAGTGCTTGCATCACCTTGTGTCTTCTAACTCTGCAGTCCCTGCTGCTGTTGTCTGCACCATGTCGCCTTATCACAAGGAAGGGAAGTTCTTCTATATTGGGTGGCAGTCTTGTTATGAATCCTTGAATGTCTTGAGGAAGGTTCAACACATGTCCTTTGTAGCCACGCTGTCCTACATGTTTACGATAAATACACATTATTGGGCAAGCTCTAGCGATAAGCATCTCCTCTACATCGGTAAGATTCTGTAGTTCATCTGGTACTGTGCCCGGATCCATGTCATTCTCCGCTGAAAACAGTTTTGCAGTTTCTTTTTCCCTCTTACATCTTAGGCACTGGTACGTCTGAAGAGTAAGTCCTTGCACAGTTAGCCATGTTTCTTTACATGTTAGACACTGTCTGTGTTCCAAGCTGTTGATGTTGTTGTGGAAAGCTGCCATGCTACTTTGAACCCATTGCTGCTGGTGCAGTCGCTGTTCTGAATTCATCTATCCATGTGTAAGGTATTCCTCTCTAGTCTGTTTCTCGTGTTGTCTGTTCAGTATAACTACCTATGTGCGTTTCCTTGAACGTCGTTATCAAGTTACATAATCGCGTCACACATATCTCTCACGCTTCCATGGAGAAATTGCATTGTTTTTCCTAAGGTAAGAATTTTGTTTAAGTTTCTCAGCAGTCGACTGTTTTCAATATGCTATCTTTTTATATTAAGACCCTACAATCGAGCCATAAACCACCCTAGAAATCTAATAATACTTCCAGTTTCCCCATACTACAGAAAATGCGATAAAGGATAAGACTCGTTTCTTTAATTGCAGCATCTCTTCAATCGTTACGCTTCTACTTATAAAAGAATTATGCATAAAAACTGTTTTGTCATGCAGCATTTTTGAAAGCACAAATTTGGAGACATTAATTTGGAGCCTGGGTCCAGTGTTACATGTAATCAGTCTAACAAAACGTTAAGCAATGTTGTCTAAAGCCATATTCATACAAACTATTTTGTAGCCGTGTAGCTGATTAAGCTTAACAACGCTGAGTTATGGTCAGGTCGCTACAATGTCCAATTCTCCGACTGTTTATCATCCTACTACTGATAGCGATACCACTTCCGCCTGGAGGTATGTACAATCACTGGTCTAAAACTAGGGTAGATTTCTTGTGTATTGATTATTGTTGATACAAATATATATATATATGTGTATATATAAATGTATATATGTATATAGATGGACAGATAGATACATTTATATTAGTAATAATAATAAACTTTATTTGATTGTCAACTCTATTTATCACTGTCGTACTAATTTTGGGACACTATAAGGCACAAATGAAATCAAATCATATTAAATCAAATCAAATTAAATGTTGTTTTTTGTGGAGAGGGGATAACCGGAGTACTAGGTGGTAAACATCTCGGAGCAGAGTAGAGAAGGAGCAAACTCAGCGCACATATGACGCCAGGGCCGGGGATCGAACATGGGCCACATTGATGGAAAGAGAGAGCTTTCACCACCACGCCAACCCTGCTCCCACACTGTCTAAAGACTTAGACATAGACATAGAAATAGATATTGATATTTATACAGATATAGCTATAAATATAGGCACAGACTGTTTGACTGTTTGACTAAGTATTAGGAAACCATTCCAATTCTTTCGCTTGTCATTCGTAAGAGTAAACTGCTGAAACAAAACTAGTGCCGAAATACATGAAAGGCTCATGGATAATTTAAAGTAATGACGACTGTTGTCAGCTGTCACTGGGGCAATTCAATTATGTTTTTGAACCTGTGATAACGCAGCAGGGCTTGAATCAGCCGAAATTGAAATCATATGTGCTACTACCGTCTTGCAAGCTTTGCTTGCTCTAGTTCAAATCTGCTTTAGACTCCTTTCTAAGTCTAAAGATATGGTGCTTTCAGTAAACTAGGCACAATTATTAAGGTTACGGCAAGCTGAGGGCAATTAGTACTAAAATAGGCTCGATTAACTTTTTTTACAATGGTGCGTGCCTTCGCACTGCCCGGTAAAATAATAACTTACTTTGCAATTGTTTATTTATTGGGAAGAAACTGGAAAAATGCAGGAAACATATTCTAATTACTGGTGGGACACCCTGCATTGAGCTAATATCCGTAATCTAATGCTCATGTAAAGCTCTCTAAACTTGTTTTTACATCCAGAAAAAACGCCACTCTCCATCGAACACCAGAATATATACTGATTGCGTGACTCAACATACAACTCATTGTTTTTCACAGTGTTAAACGTGTAGAAAGCCAATCTGATTATGAACGGTCAACTCAATTTTACTTTGTATAATTATTAATTATAATAAAGGTAAAGAGAAAGATTAGGACAATAGCGCAGATGTTCATTGGGCCATCGTTCTCCATCTCCACACGTGTGACAGTAGGAGGTTCAATCCTGGAAAAGCTAGTATGCTCAGTATGTAAGCCGGGTTGCATATGGGCTCTCGCTTGACTTTCAATTGCCCTCTGTTGCCATATATTTAAAGGTGGGCTTTTTGACATTTGCCTCTATTTAAAACAACACGCATCCTATTTAATAAAATCCTACCTCTTACTTGAGTTCAACCTCCGACTTTCAGGTGTCGGAAAATAGTGAGCACAAATAGGCGGCCTCGGTTTATTCCAAACATTTATGACGGGTCTCTTATTGCTTAGTGTTAGACTAGCCGAACTATTAGTCGAAAAGTCGTAAGTTTAACTCTTACTGGAAAAACTCGGATTTGCTTTTTTTCCGAATTTGCATCCGTCAGTGTCTAAAACTATACCGTTTACCAATTCTCCAATTTACCATCTTTGTTATCTCACAAAATAACGTTTGTTGTAATCTTTTTACCTGGCGAAGGACTCTGCCTGATCGATTTTCTTAACTGAAGATATTTGATCGTAACATTTGTTTTTGAACAAATAAACTAGATTACTTTTAAATCGTCTTTTAGCTTTCTATTTCTTTTTTCTTTAATTTCTTATAATGACATTATTTCTACAATCATGATAAATTATAATTATAATACAGTTCCGATACTGCGCGCGATATGATTGGTCCAAACAGCGTCCTTTATCAGAGTATAAAGGACGGTGCTCGCGTCATCCTCCGGCTTTGAGCAGTGAAAAAAGTGGCGGAATGTTTCAAAGAGTTTACCAGCTTTTCGTAAAATATTCTGAACGAGCTCGAACAAGGCATCCCTTACACTTAGAAGAATGCGAAGATGAGGAGCTCTAGAAAAATGTAGATATAGAGACTGAATTAAACAACAAAGTCAGCAGTTGTAAAAACGGGGAGTTAAATGAAGAAAAACAGGACTGCGACATCAACCAGGAAACCATCAAACAATGGCGTTTTTGAATGAAACAATAAAATTGCCAAGCAAAATACAGTTCGGTTGGTTTCAGTGCCAAGCTATGCAAAACAACAACGTGAAGTGACCAATTTTCTCCACTGAAGACGTGAAGGTTGACGGCAAAAATTCGAAATGGACTGCAAACGGACTAAGTGGAAAATTCTACAGTTTCAAAGAAAAATGAAAACGATATGAAATTTGCCTACCGTCAACAGTACAAGAGGAAGACAAATCCACTTTTGTCACTGGTACAGTACTCGCCGTTGTACTCTTGCTTTCTTAATTTGAGCTCCCTTACGTCGCAGTTAGTAAAAACGACAAACAGTACGGATCAAACACACATAAATTTGCTTGTGTCGAATTCATCTATCCACAACATTATCATTAAAACAGAGACTAAAAGCACAAAAGAAAACAGCAGTTCTCGCAATGACATAAACTCAGCGTTGTCCATTCAGAAAACATGGCACACTGTCTTTAGTTTCAGCAACAAGCCAAGCAGTTCGTCTCATTTGTTTTCTTCTGCTAAATTCCACAAATGTTTTTTTTCCTCTTATTGTCTTCATGGGCCATAATTTGACTGGATTTCGATTAATTTAAGACTTGAGAATGTTTAAAAATACCTTGACTGAGCTAAAAAAAATCTCGCGTTCAAAAACTTTGCAGTGCTTTGCGTTCGAACTTTGATGAAAGTGAAAGGAAAGTGTTGGACGTATTCTTACAACCTCGCTGATTGGCCCAAATTGCTGTACTTTATCAGAGTATAAAGGACAGTGCTGACGACATTCAGCGCGCGCGCTGAAAAAAACACTGGGAGTTGATCGAAAATAAAAGCTCGTTTTTGTGGAAAATCGCTAGTTCTTTATTATAAAGCAAATAAATAAGCCTCCTCTAGGCTTTGTTCTGTTATAAAGCACTTAGGAAGTGACGAGAGCACTCAAGAAGTAGGGAGAAACACTCGCCTGCGGCTCGTGTTTCCCCTTACACTTCTTTCGTGCTCTCGTCACCTCCTGCGTGCTTATAACAGAACAAAGCCCAGAGGAGGCTTATTTATTTGTTAATTATATAACTTGCCTAACTTCATTATTATTTTTTGCCATAGTAATATTATACAAAACATTTGAGTATTTTGGCAATGGAGGAGAAAACAACAAAGAGAAAAAACAAAAGAGAAACAAAGTTCAGTTGAAAAAAGTCCAATGTTTTTTTAAATTGTTCTAGGCGATGTGCTTAATTACATAAGGTGTAAAGAATATCGATTTTATAGGAAAAACGCTAAGAAATCTGTGTATGTTGAGGCTACCGTAGCATACACTTGTTGCAAAAGTATGTGATATTTAGCAATAATCAAACAATAATTAAGTACTCCTTAATTGTTTCACTTTTGCCTCTAACTGTACACTATCGTGCTTTTAGATAATTTCAGTTGATGACCTTGTCATCAGTTAGACAAGCGATTCCAAAACGAGAGTACATACAATACCTGGTTAAGAAGTTGAATTTCAAGGTGGCAGAATATTGTCAATAATAAGCTTTGAACATGATTTATGTGAGTTTTTTAATGTTTCGAAAGGAAGCTTGAAGAGTTACGAACTACGTCTTTTGTGAACCCATAGATTCAAAATTCCGCCTTCATCAATGACCGTGGGTGCTGAGAAGCTTTGTTGAAGGCAGTTAAAGTTCTTTCAAGTTCCTTTTTCACTTTACGCAACCTATTTTGAATTCTTCTGCCGTTTGAGAATCGCCATCGGCGCTAGTTGCGCTGCGTTTTGGGAGACCATAGTATGTCAAAAAGGGAAATTATAAGTCATCTCTTCATTTCTGACTGTGAGCTTACGTATACCGGAATTTAAACACTACTTCTTTTATTTATGGAGTCTGATACTAGGGGTAAATTTCCAAATCACCCATACCTCATTATGCATGCTTTAGCTGTACTGTTTCGTTCTTCAAAGAAATAGGAAGTTCTGCACGTGCGCTATCTTAGATAATATAGCTACAGCATGCATAACAAAGTATAGCTAATATGAAAATATACGCGTGAAATAAAGTACCGTGATTGGCTTTTATACTTTGGACATCGAAGCACCGTTGCAATATAAGGTATTGGAAGTCACAGGCACGATGTCACAACAACGAAAGGAATACAGGACGCTAGTGCATATTAATTTCTAGTTTCTGTTATCAGTCTTGAGACAGCCGTAACAATGCAAACTTTAACAAGCAAGCCTTTCTCCCTCCATCCCCGCTACATGATACCGTGACAATAGCTTCATCCTTGCACTGGCATGTAACACTCTCATTTTGCAGCACCATTATAAGGAGAGATTTTCCCGCAATTTGTATATTTTATTCACCTTATCTATTCAGGGTTTTCCTCGGCAAATTTAAATGAGTTAGGTCAAAATAGCAGGTCAGTTGATTTAAAGAAACAATTACAACAGCAGTCGAAATAATAGCAATCCTGCTGCATCAGCTGTGAACTATGTACAGTAGTTTCACATCAGCCGTGAACCTTTTGCAGTGATTGCATCAGCTATGAACTTTAAAGTGTAGTGTTACTTTTGCTGTAAAGTTTTCCAGTAGGTTTTCTTTAAATGTGAACTTTGGTCTCATAATACCTTTTAAGCTAGTTTTACAATAGGAATGCGTGTTCAATGTTGCATCACCTGGACCATATGGAAACGAAACGGCCTTAGGGTTAGTTGATCACATCCTTAACCCAGTTGTACAATAAACAGTGTTAAACGAGACCTGCTCGTGAGTTCTCAAGTCATCCAGACGAAGCTTTCTAGTTGTAGTTGATCTTGGTAATGAATCGTGACGAGTGCATTGCCGAAAGCTAGTTTCCCCAAAGTTAAGTGTTATTTACGGTGAGCGAGCCCCGTATACTTCCCAGTTTGAAAATATTGTCAAAGAAGCAAAACCTATCATCACACCGTGTTCTTGTAACTTGTTATTCATTGTCTTATTGCAGTAAGTCAAGTGCTGTTTAATTCAACGTATGGCGGAGCAGACGTTCTAGGGTTTGTAGGATCTGCTGTAAACTTCTCTTGGACATTTACTGGTGATGTGGATATCATTCAGTGGGGAACCAAAGGGACCACCAGTAGTGCCATCAAAAAAGTTCTGGTCAGGTTGGACACCCTTGGACCATCACCCAGAACACCCCCTGCGCAATATGCTGGGCGTGTCAGTGGAACTTGGAATGGAAACACATCTCCTGGTCATGTTGTCTTCACACTAGGTTCAATTAGAAAGGAGGATGGCAAGTTCTATGTTTGCGAGATTAAACCCAAAAGTTTTCTAGATACAACAATTCGTGACACGTTATATTTGGTCGTTAGAGGTAAGTGGTAGATATTTTTTATTATTCCTTGCTCATGTTCAGACCCCCGAAGCTTCATTGTATGTTTGTTCATTTAGGACCCTAACTTCCTATTTTCTAATTTTTCCGACACTAAAGATAAAGGTCATGACCAGAGGACGACTTAAGGAGAACGGCTCGAACGTATTCTATTAAACTCACTAGAGTGATAAATTTCAGGTTATCCAAGACCGCTCAAGGCCTAAAATATAATTTAATATATCCGAAGATAATGGCTGCGAGATATAATTATGTAATTACCACTTTATTTGCCACCAAGAAATATAAAAAAAAATATGAAATATGAAAAATTGCACAAAAAGAGCATGTCACCGTTCCAGTATATAGCACGCCGCACACCATTGAGCACTTCGTTATTTTCTAACGTGACATACATTCAGTTGAGTAGTATTTTCTCCAATGTGGCACCTAAGTTAAGGTAAACTGAATCATAACACGAAAGTACTAAGGCCAGACAAGTGATTTACAGAATAAAATATGTGGGCACTCTACGCCCTGCGTTGCAGGAAATTGTGCTAAATTACCAAATCTGAGCCATTTTGATGTACGCTTACATTTCGGCGGTACGACCAATAAACTCATTGTCCAACTAAAAACGCTTTGGAACTTAGGTTAACATCAACAGTCCGCCTCATTGGTTGCAAATAAACATTTTCGGTTGTTTTTGCCTTTGTTTACAACAGATGCAAATATCCGTAACAATGGTATGAAACCAACGACCGATATCCGATCCGCATCACAAATATGCAAATTGACTGAAAACCCGATGAAAAAACCTTTCTAGGGTTTATTTCCAGGAAATTGGATTAATTTTTACCCGAAAAAAATTGCTTTAAAACTCTACGTGAACGTTCTTTTAAAAATTTCCCCTTTTCGCCCAATGCACTGCATTTTGTTTTTCTGCTCAATCCTGTGAATTTCATTTTGCATTCCAATTCAATTACAACATTGCCACAACTCGGTCTTCAAATAGATCATACTGCTTACTTTTAAATAAATAATCCTTCTTTCCTCATATTAAAGCAACTCCATTTGGTGTCCGATGAAGAACCTTTTCTTGGAGTAAAGGAGATATTAATTCTTCTGCCTTTTTTTAGTGGGAGTACAAAACTGCTTCTTTGGCCGTAATTTAATTACATAAAAACGACTTTGAAAAGTTTATTTTTCTCCGAATTGTCGTGATGCGCAGACCTGGCTCTCAGTCTGTAATGAGGAAATGCGAAAAATGAGTATTTCTCCTTCCACTTGTTCATGACGTGAAATTTTACATACTCCATGCTGGTCAAGCAGGGGAGAGGAGAGCCATGTTTTACTCTAAAAAAGCAGTATGATTTATTTGAAGACCGAGTTGCGGCAATGTTGTAATTGAATTGGAATGCAAAATGAAATTGACAGGATGGAGCAGAAAAACAAAATGCAGTGCATTGCGTGAAAAGGGGAAATTTTTAAAAGAACGTTCACGTAGAGTCTTATAGCAATTTTTCGGGTAAAAATTAATCCAATTTCCTGGAAATGAACCCTAAAAAAGGTTTTTCATAAGGAACAATGACACATCTGGTTTTCAGTCAATTTGCATATTTGTGATGCGGATCGGATATCGGTCGTTGGTTTCATACCATTGTTACGGACATTTGCATCTGTTGTAAACAAAGGCAAAAACAACCGAAAATGTTTATTTACAACTAATGAGGCGGAATGTTGATGTTAACCTAAGTTCCAAAGCGTTTTTAGTTGGACAATGAGTTTATTGGTCGTACCGCCGAAATGTAAGCGTACATCACAATGGCGCAGATTTGATAATTTAGCACAATTTCCTACAACGCAGGGCGTAGAGTGCCCGCAGATTGTATTCTGTAAATCACTTGTCTGGCCTTAGTACTTTCGTGTCATGATTCAGTTTACCTTAACTTAGGTGCCACATTGGAGAAAATACTACTCAACTGAAGGTATGTCACGTTTCGCTTATTTTGAATTGTGACAGAGGTTATCTTCAAAGCCTTCTGTACTACATGTCAAGTATTAAGGAGAGATTAAACTTGAATATGTGAAAAATTCAGCTTGTTTCGTGAAAAATTTCTAATTTGGCAGCTCCCTAAATATAGGGCTAAATCTGAGAGTGTCGGAAGGCAAATCGGGCAACACTGAGGTTGCACCAGAAACAGCCTCGCAAAAAATGAAATAAATCGAATTGATCCAAACAAATGTGATATTTGTGCATGGGACATAATGACTGACTTTCACTGAAAAAATCAGCCAAATCGGAAAAGGTCCGAAAATTGCCTTCTCCGTTCTTGCGCGGACAGCCTCTTAAGGTATTAGTATAACCCATTTGACCATTCGGCCGCGGTCCGCTCTAGCGCTCTTGGTTTTAACAAAAATCCATTTAAACCGTATATTTTTTGAAAGCTTAATAACTACAGATTATAACCCGATCTGTTTGAACAGTAAAAAATCTACTGGTTTTCGAAAATGTAAATATGTTAACAAGGCTTCACGAACCTATAAATCAAGTTCTACGCCCGCTAAAATTAGATCGGAGAATACGATTAACATGGCATCCGTTTCTCCACACATTGACCTCAAAAACCGCGTCTCAGATTTTTGGCACATGCGTTTGTTATTTTTTTACAACAGGATAAAGTTTGAATAGGGAAAAAAATTGAACTGCCCGCGAAAAAAAGGCATAACTTTTTAATGAGAAAAAAAATCTGACTTCGCAGACACGGTTTTGTCGGCGAACGTTCTGACAACATGCTCTCCAAATTTCAGCCAATTTGGTCCAGCGGCTGACGACTTGGAACTCGAAATGCACGTACAACTAACTCGCCTATTTTTTACTTTCGAGAAACAGAGAAAAGCTAAAATTTGGCGGCATCCAAGTGTAATGAGATTAGCATACCAATGGAGAAACCGCAGAGGAATCAACTTTCTATATAACAATAGGAGTGTGACAGTTAACATGGAACAGGTACAAATTTCCTTCGACGGCACGCGTTTTATTTTCCTGTGAATAAACCGCTTTTTCATGTGTGAAGTCAGAATTCCAGGGCAAGTAGACACGAAATCATCTTTTGATGTTTGGTGATGAAATTTTATGTATCTTGACTAATCTTCAAAACTATTGCCAAGTCAGTAAAGATTCCAAAGGCCCTTAGATCCCCGAAAAAATGCAAGCGCACAAAGGAAAACGCTGGAAAGGACGTCGTAAACGTAAACTTCTCTTCTTCAAATTCCTCTGCTTCGACAGTTTATTGCAATCGTATTTTTCGGCGACTTGCGCTTATTTTGGTTTGCTCGCTGGCTTCGTGATCGCGATCGAGTTCATGCAGCAATTTTTCTTGATTGTAATAAGACCATTTGTCGCTTTCCGCTAATTTAGCGGCCCACTTTTTGTCAAAAGTGTTTTTTGCCTTTTTTATCCTTCCTTTAGCCGATGAAAAAGGGCAATATCGCTTGTTCTTCCTCGAAGACATCCGTGCACTGATTATGGCGCGCGAAATCGCGTGTCAAACTCGGCATGTTATTGCTGTCACGTGACACCTTGCCTCGACAATTAATATTCATTTGACAGAACTTGTCAACTCTCAATTAAGTAATTAGTGAGCAAAAAATCTTTGTCGCGCAATAACTAGCGACGGATATAATATTTTTTCGTGAAGTTTTTTTTAATTTTAAAGATAACCTTAAGATTTATCCAGCCGTTTAAAAAAGTAAAAGTATGTAAAATGGCAAATTTTCCCCTTACTGATACCTTAAGACTCCGGGAATTTGTTGGGCCTCCAACACGATTATGTGTTAGTGACACCAAATCCAGAGGTCTAATTCTAGCTGAGCAAGGACTGGGGATGTTGTACTTATTTTGTTGATGTATTGGGCAGACGATACATTTTCCATGAATAAGCGAATTTTTATCTGGATTTGGTTTGGAGCAAAAACTTTCATTGCAAAGGCACCTGTAAGGAGTTCTAGACAATCTATATTTAGCTTATCCTCCTGGTTTGAGCAAAAAACCCTAGGAATTACCATGTAAAGTGTTTTCAACCTTAAAGGAAAGCATCTATCACGTTCACTAGTTCTCGTTCCCCTGAAGTCTGAGCTTTTCCGTTCCAAGTCTTAATGTTGATCCCTCTACCACACCCATTCTTCCTTTGCAAAGGCGTTCTTGTCTGCTTCCAAGTGGAGAGTAGCTGGGAAAACTGTTTGAAGAAAATGAGAAGGCTTAAGACCTTGGATATCCCCTGGACAGCTTAAGAGGGGTTGTTTAGCAAAATTCGGCACTGCCATTTAACCTTCCTGACTTTTTCTTGAGGGACTGACAAGTTCATAGGCATTTAAATTACCGTAACCCTATTGTTGTTATTGGGGAGAGCACAGGCTTCTTGCAATTCACTAGAAAACCCAGTCTGTCTAATGATCCCAGGGCTTTTGCCGCTTGGGAACTGTTAAGCTCTTTTGTTTCGGCCATAACGAGGAGGCCTTCAAAATAAATAAGGACTCTGATACCTGGTTTTCTTAACAAGCCCACCAAACTTCTTTATTTTGGTAAAGGCTGGCCCAAAGGGAAGCAAGCAAACTCGAAAAGGTTCTCTTTCCAGATAGGCCATAGAAATATTTGATGTTTTACTCACTTGGAAACTATGAAGCAGGCATGCTTTAGGTCTACTTTGACCAGGAAGACCTTTTTAACAGATCTTGTAGCAGGTGCACTCCCTCCATTGCGAAATGCTCGCACCTCAGAAACTGATTTAAACTTGTTAGATTTGTTCAGGGTCTCTGAACACTTCCATTTTTGGACACCAGAAATAGATTGCTGACAAACTCCATGTGTAAATGTTCTGGATGGACCTCCTGAATTGCACCTTTTTGTAACGTCTACTGATCCTCCATCTCCACCATTGAAGCATCTTCTGGAAAAAAGGATAGTGCAAGGGGGACACTTTTTTAGAAGGGAAAAGTCACAAAGTCTATATGGGTTTACAGAAATTAATTTCCAGTTGGCCATACAGTGTTTTAAGCTACCTGATAGAGGAACATGTTCTATCCTTAAAACATGGAGGTTTAAGTTCATACCTGTTAGAAAAGTAGATTGGCTACCTACTGGGTGACGTCTGTCTGTATTGGCTATATACTGGAATAACTTCTGTTCTTTACCGGCCTTCCTCCCCTGTATCAGGCGGGGCCTCTGAAGAGGAAGTTTTATTGGAGGATCACGTATACACCAGCCCTTTGTCCCCATAGGAATGTGAATGAGATTGTGCAAGGAAGGAGTGTTTTTGTAGTTTCAGATCTTACCTTGACACATTCCTCAAAGGTGGGTTCAAATAGAGTTTTTGGCATCATGAAATTCTTCAGTTGCTAGGGAGGTCAAAGAGCTGTTGTTGTCGACCTTCTTTACGACGAAAGAACGGCGATCGTTAGCAAAAAAGAAATGACGCATTTCCAAGCAAGCGTAATCCATGTACAGAAGCATCAAACAGACCCTGAATCTGGTCTTATGACAGGAGCACAATTCCTTGCTTTTTAGATGCTGATAAAATGTCCTTCAAATGTTCCTAAAGAGATGCCATTGGACGGCTAGTGCATTCAGGATGCTATCGAGAAGAGATTTGACGTGTTTTTCTGCCTGCTTAATGCCAGGGAACAGGCTGGACTTGAATTTATCCAGGAGGGAGTATATGCCGCATCAGTATCCGGGCTTAGCAACTTGCGACAAATTGCTTTCCATTAAAATAGTTGCAGATAAAATAAATCAATGAAGGCTAAACAAATGCAGACAAAGGCTGTAAGGACAAGGACGGATTGTCATCGTCTTTAAAACTAGCAGCAAGTGTATCGTCCTTTGTTCTCGCCGTTTCTTGGACCTTGAGCGACCCGTTTTGCTACTGCCTGCGGCTAATCAGTTACAGCAGCCTTGGGCACTTCAACTGAATCAATGGCTCCAACATACTTGGAGATAATAGCCAACAAGAGCAAATTTAATGCTTCCGGGCTGACAAAAATTAACTCAATTAACACTTTAGGTTCTGCTGAACCTTTAGGCTGCACTTCTGGAGGTGATCCATCATGGATGACTTTGACTTCTGCAAGATTCTTCGTTGAACTCCATGTCGCAGCCATGCTTTTCAGGAGTGAATAAAACTGGCGGAGGTTTCAATAGCGCCAGAAATGCTATGGGACTGTGGGCCATGGTGACATGTCCCAATTGTTTTTATCACATTTCTGTAAACGTTTTCACTGTTTTAAGTTAAGATATGTTGTATTGTTATATTGAGAGGACTGTTCTGATGTAAAGTCTGCTGTTAGAGCTTCAAACGTGCGATCATTGTATCATAACCACGTTATCTGACAAAATGATCTCTTGATCTGAAAAATATGCTCCATGGTTTTAGAGAACAATGGCAGGTTTCATACTAGGCTTACCGCAATTGCAAGGCGGATTGAAGAATGTAGCTTATGATAATACTTTTTCTATTCTACTGTCACTCTATTGTGATATTAGCTTTCAATTGTTCAATCTTACTTCAGATCACGTGATAATTTTTGTGAGATCACGAAGTAAAAGGACAGATTTACCAATGTGTGGATTTTTATAATATGTATATATCAGCTTTACTTGAATCGCTGGGCTAATGATTTAATTATCAGCGATCAAGATTTTATTTTAGATTATGACTAAATGATTGTTCAGTTTCGACTTGTGCAAAAATTCCAAAATATTCTGGCTTCAATATTAGAGTTGAGAGTCATTTCAACATCCTGTAACACATATAAGACACGATATGAGTAAATACAAACTACGAGAGAAATTACAGGAGGCATCAGCAATAAGAAAAAAAATCTCTCTTGCTATACATGCTATTGATGGTTAGAAGTTCAAATGTACTCTCATTCAAAGCTCTCTTCCCATGTTGCTTTGCTAGTTTCCTTTTGTGCAGTTTGTAGATATCTATCCTTTCGCATATGTTGTAGGCGTTGAGTCTTCTTCTACAAAATGTAGGTGGAGAAGACTCTGGGACAAAGACAATACGTAGCAGTGGACGTGTACGTTCTCCGCTTTTCTTTGTTGTTTACTGGTTGGAATAAAAGGCTTATCATCACCTGCACTGTTGCCTATAGTAGTAGGTGACGGATGGACCAATTTATTCAAATCATATGAAGGTATTTTTGAGGGAGGGGGGAGGAATATGGGGTGGGGGGGTGTGTGGGCAGTGGGAGGCAGAATGGAGACGTTGATACCTCTCCATTTTCTCCATCCTCTCCATCTTAAAATTTGCAGAGAGAGGTGTGTTCTACCGCACTGTTACGTCTCCTCCCAACCGTCCTGGTGGTATCGCAAATATATAGCTATCGAGAACAATGGAAAGAGCTCTGGTCCAATGCGAGAACGATGACATCACGATCGACCAATGAGACAACGATGACATCATCATTGACCAATGAGAAGTCACTGACGTTATAAATGTATGAAGACGTTAGTTCTTTGGGAACCAGACAAACAGGTTTCTTGAAGATCAAATACAGGTTTGTACGAGAATTACTTTTAGGCGCTTTACTTTAACAACCGAAATTTTTTTTCCTGTTAAACCGGAATGACACAAGCCAGTCACTGAACGTTTCTGCTGATAATATATGTATGAAAATAAAGTAACTGCATGGATGGAACAAATGATCAACAAACAACTCTTTGCGTTGGACATGGAAGCATTATACTATCGTTTTTTACCGACAGTGTTTGGGTGAGAAAGTGATACCATTTCTAAATAAGCTTTGAAGTCGATATTGTAGTGAATTGGAACGTGGCATGAACAAACAGGCGAGGCCAAAGACGCGTATTCATTGCATGGATGTAACCGTTGAATGATATTGCAAGAAAAAAGAAGCAGAAATGGTCCGAGACGTTGAACAACTACACTACCATTAGAGGTTAAAAAGGTCCATGGACAAAGTATTGTGTACGATTTGGCGCCTGAAAACGAAATCTGGAAAACTAGAAAGCTATATTAGGCAGCATAATCAACAGTGTGTTATTCAGTGTTGTTTTGTCAAACACCCTGATGATAGCAAGCCAAATGGACAACCATTTTGAAACTTTTCCGCTTGAAGGCTTGTTGGACATTTGTTACGACAAATACTTGTTACTCCGTGGTTACTGGCCGTAACCCATTAAACAACCCAGGAACTTAATAAACAGACATTTATATGTAATGCAACAATGAATGTGTTTCATAAAATAAAGGTGTAATTAAAACGTCGCAAACAGTTACTTGAGAAGGAAGTCACACATCCACCAAAGGCAAAAAAAAGGAGTGAAGTCAAACCTTTGAACGTTATCTACTTCGACGGGTAGAATATTACACAGCAAGGAAACACAAAACAATGACACGAGCTTCAAATAAACCTTAAGTCTATGCGAAAGGTTAAACTGAAAGCAAACAAATTGTTCACAACGTGTTGGCACTGAGCGTTCAGGTTTACAACCTCAAAGACCAAAAATAGGTATCAAGATAAGTTAAACGGGAACCCTTCCAAAAGTGAATTCGCAAAAGCTTTGTTTTTCTTGACAAAGACAAGTTCTGAATTCGCATATCATTAACATCTGCGAAAGAAAAGTGAAAACAATGACATGTAATTAGTATTGAAAGCGGACAAATACTTAAAACATGTTTACCACTTAAGCATTGTTCCACTGAGAGATGTTTGAGAAATTTACAAAACATGAATTAGGATTAGATCTTTGGTTCAAACACAAAGTTCTCTTGGTCACAAAAATAGACAACTTAACAAACAGTGTGCGAATTTCTGGCTGATAAATTGAAAATAGCCGTTTTGCTTGGAGGCAGTTTTTAATTGTGCCAGTTGGTTAAGGAAGAACCGGTTACAATTGTAGCGGCAATTGCCTCTTTTTAGGAAGTGGCGTTCTGCCACTTGGAACGTGACTTACACCGTGATAGTGAAAGCACTTTAAGCGTACAAAAGATACACTTGTTTTACTGACGAAGCGATAGTTTACCCTCACTATTGGTTTAAGTGGACTTTACAACAAACAAACGCAAAAGCACAACAATTACGCAAATCATAGCATCCGCAAACTTAAATAGCGATGTATGCTTTACTTACACTTAGAGCAACATGGCCAGAAATCGCGGACGCAACGCCCGCGTAACGGCAGCGGCTTTCAACATTACTTAAACAAACATGGCGATTAAATTTACAAAGGAATGTTTGGAGTAAAAATTAAATTTGAGGAGAGAATAACTCCTGGCGTACCTGTAACGGTTTCCAAGTCTGAATCTGTTAGGAGAAAGTATCCGTAATCCAACTGTATGAAAGTCATTTCAAAACCAGACCATTAACAGCGTCCTTTTTAAGCATGATTTTAGCTCCACTTTCGCTCTCTTAACCCTTCTATTTCATGTAGGAAATTCGTAAAGTAGCAATCTTTCACCGCAGCCCGCCGCGTTCCCATCCGCCTGATTGATTTTTCCAAGTTCATTCCTCAAAGTTAACATCGTGTCACAGAAACACAGTGATTTTCAGGTAGTTTGGACACGATTAACAGCGTCCATTTCGGCGATGAAAACCCAAGAATAGAAAACTACAAAAATAGAGGCATTCAGCTAATGGTTACTCGATGTTACACGAAAAAGAACCTCCGTTCTTCACAACATTCTCTCAGTTTAACCGCCATGTTTGGTATCAACGGAAAGCTATGAAACCAGGCTTCAAAAACTCCGTTGAGAACTGGGGACAGACGCTAAACAGTGTTGTAGGTCAGCGCTCTAAATAGAGGGTCTTTTTACTTCCGACGCGGGATGGCGGGAATTTCATTATCGAAAACAATTTTAGACGTCCTGAAGGCTTTTGATCGCTGTAAATTTAACCACGGTTGAAAGACAATGCAGTTGTTCATAATCGACCTCGCGAACAGAACGCTTCATGGGCCGCCATACTGATTTCTTCTGTTATTGTGGAGAAAGCCGCGTGCCGGTGTGCGGACTCAAATGTCCGCGATTTCTGGCCATGACAAACTGTTCGCCCCGTTGGCACTGAACGCTTAGCTCGTTGAGTCAAAGAAACAGAAAGAAACCGAATTCGGATGAGAACTAGTCGAGAAGGTGAAGTTCTGATTTCGCATGTGACCATGAAAGTGAAGACAACCAGGTTAAATGAGTATATTGAAATGCGCCCATTTACGCGGTATCGAGCCGTTGTTATTCAAAAGCAGACTAAGTAATGTCGGAAAAACAGGTAAAAACTTTACTTAAGGTGTCCGAAACCACTTAATCAAACACACTATGCACCTTAAGAGTTTTGAAGAAATAAACAAAACCCGTAAAGCTTTGTCTGCAATTGCAATAGAAAGGGTAGTCTCTAGTTTTAATTTCTGTTATCGGCACTGCGTAAGCTTGGAGCAATTTAAACTTGCTCTTTGAAAACCGTTTCACCGTACGGCAGAGCCTGGAGTTACTTTTCTAAATTGATAACAATAGTGACAATTTCTTCTTTTAAGTACAAACCATCCTGCTCACTCAGGATGGAGCATTTTGCTGCTCAAATTCAAAACAATGAGACGGCTTCTCGACGAAAATAGAAAGACATGTTTTACTACGAGATGGTAAGAATGAACTTTGCATAGGGACGTGCGCACGGTGGTCGGTTGTCATGGGTTTTCCTTCCGCAACTCTAATGCGCGCTGGCGCAGAATCCGTCAGCGGCAGTTGGCGGGAGATAAACAAAATCCTTTTTAGAGATGGCGGCAAATACTGTTACGACGAAGACCACCGACAGAATAGATTTAAGGCATTTCGGTATCGAGGATGAGACGGAAAGGGGAGTAAGATTTTGGAACACAAATGCCGTAGAAATGAAGTTTTCTTACTGAAAAGGAATGGTTGAGAAAGGTTCGTTTTGCGGAGAACAAACCAAACTAAGGGATGAGAAATCTTGATCGTGTCCTAGAAGAATTAACTGGTAACAAGCTGGAGCTTGTAGGTCCAATGTTGGATGGATATTTGAAGGAGATCGGTCATTTAATTTATTGAAAGCTCGGAAGATCGAGAATAAGAGAGCAGTCTATTCCTACTCACAAAGGATGGAGCATTGCTCTCAAATTGCAGAGTATCGGCATGGATGCTCGCATTAAAACCAAAACGTGTGTTTGAGTGAGGTTTCACAAACACTGACTGCAAAATCTCATTTTCCTTTTTTTGTGGCAACAAAATACACAAAATGAATTTGGCGATCGAGGAGAAGTTTGACTCCACTGTTTGTTTATTCGCATCGTTGGTGAAAAGCTGGAGCCACATAGTACCACTTTGACAATAGTAATTTTATTAACTAGCTGTTCGTGACTGAGGGAAATGCACACATGCTCCACGGATAAACAGGAAGGAAATAAACGCACAGAGACTTAACATTTCTGAATTAATAGGGCTCCCATTGTATATTGCTACGTAATCTTGCTATCATGGGTGTTCATCTTGACATCTTTCTTCGTTTGGGAGTGGCAAAAGGTGTTTCCAAAACAAGAGGTTTCTTCGACGCGAAGTAGGTGTCGAGATCATCTGGCGTTCTGACTGGCCTTTTGCGGGGAACAGGACGAGGAACTTTGGACTCTTTGGTTCCCGTACGTGTTCCAAGCTTCACGCTCATAGGGACTGTCGGTTTCCCTTGAGATGTTGTTGGAGCAACCCACGGAGCACGCACTGTTTCTGTGGATGGTAGTATAATCACTAGTAGGGCAGCCATTATTTCAATCTTTATTTGTGGCCAGCATTTGATATCGTTGTATAACGTGTTCCAATAGAACAATTTTCTGATCATTCAACTTGGACTCAATGATGTGTTTTATGTCTTGATCCAATCGCGTTTATATTGTTATCTACTTAGGACTTGCCAATCAATGTTCCGTTTCCATACTTTGCATTACAAATGTTCCGGAATCAGTACCAAGTTTTGTTCCTGTTTCATGTTTAAACCTTACGCCAGTAGTGTAACGAAAATGGTGTTCGTTGTGTGTCAAGTCAGCAGAGCATTACCTTGTACGGTGTTAACAGTTTAAATGGTCTGTTTGCTACAAGGATGGCCCCTTAAAATTACTTAGTTTCTGTACTGTAACAAGCCGTTCTGCATGTGTTCAGGGGGTGATTTCTTAGGTAATTTTGCTTCCTTGAAGAGCCTATTCAATAAATGTTTCCGTTTGTTCACTGATGCTTCCGTGGCCACGTGGAAGTCCATGTCATCTTTGTTCATGTAGCGTGTTTGCATTTTCATGATTTCTTTGTGCACGGGATCCGCTTCTAACTCGTTAAACCATGTGAGATAGGAAATCTACAGATTTCGCATTCTTTTCCTGTAGGCAGGAAGTAGTTCATTAAAGGTCTCTACCTCTGCAATAGCTTCTGACACCCCTTGTAGCTTGCGGATGTTCATTTGCTCTTGAAATTGTGATTCAAGACCATTCACAGCCTCACAAAGCAGCTTCTGCCAAGCGTTCTTTACAGGCTCCGTGTCGCTATCCAAAGTGGTATATTCACTCTGCTTCCCTTCGCTTACATTGCGTTCATCTTCGCTTACATTGCGCTCACCTTCGCTACTGTCTTTATCCTCGCTTCCCATTTCCTCCATTTCGTTATTACCGGGAAATTCTGTAGAATCCTCTTCAGTTGAAGAGAAACTCTCATATTGCTCTTCCATTGAAGGATTGGGACAGTGATACGTTTCGTGGCAGTCTCTGTTATAGCTACGATTAAAGCTTTTTGGACAGAAATGACAGAAATACTCCATCATAGGACTCCGCGTGATGTGAACCAAACGCTCTTTTGCTTCAAAATGAGCTCGGTGCTCCTGGTCCTGCTCTTTCTACTACTCTTCTTTTGAGCTGAAACGCCAACTATTGAATTAATTAGAAAAGAAACGCGAGAATATTTTACCCAGGAAAGAGTTCACTTAGGTATTTGGCATTTAACCGTATTATACCCTATTAATTATAAGTGGTCTGTACGAAATTTATTCTTGGCTGGATTTCTCTTTCGACAAAGTATACAAGAGTGAAGACAACCACTTGCTATTCGTTCATTCGTTTATTATATACATTATCAAATAAATGCATGTAAGTACGCTCACTCGTTCCGTTTTAAAAGTAAAATTTGTTTACAAGCTCGTTCACTAGCAAATCGACATCAACATTTTGCTGCTTTTTCATTAGATTCTCTTAAGAAATACGAATCTCGATAAGACTGGCACAATCTATGGGCTCTGCATCAAAAGATCCAGCACCGTCACAATGTTCTGCAGTAGAAAACGTGGTTACTTCGATAAAACCATAATATATGGCTGTGAGGATCCGATCCTTAAAGGCTCTGCTCTCTTTGTAGTGTTCCAGCTCTATGGCGGAAAGATAAATCCAGGTCCTTGGAAACTGAGTGAGCTCTGCCAGGTAATCTTCACAATCATTGTGACGGGTAAATCCCGAGAGCGGCACATACTTGCCTTGAGATGTTTAAAACGTGCAACAGGTCCATCCTGTCCATCGCCCTGTCGAAATAGTAACTCCAAGCATCCTCTTGATCCATCATCAAGCATGAATGATGTCCTTGGCTTGGATGATTTGTTTCACAGCCATAACAAAAATCCATCTTTTCTTGATGAACGGCTTCATTACAAACAGCAGCATACGCAAGACGAAAAATATGACCAACCAAGACTGCTAAACGTTGCTGCGTCACTTTATCGACCTCATCCACTGCATGTAACAGAGATTGAGGCGGTTGGATCTATATATGTGATGCCATATATGTTTGTGTTATTGGTCTCGTATACAGTTGTATGAAGTAAAGTAGACCTGTACCAGCTTTCTAATTTATCTCTTGGGTAACAATCCTAGAGATCACTGCCCAAACACGTTTTTGTAGTGCAACCGTTTACACAGTAGCTTTGTTTGAGCTCTATCCTGTTCATCATCGATCTGGTATCCGTCTAATACGAGCAGCAGAGGGTAAACTGGTCTTACCGGAAAAAGCTTAAGAATATTTTTCAAGCACACCGTGGGTAACAACTCGGCCAGACACATTGGACACGCTTATTGTTATTGACCCTTCTTTTCATGCCAAGTTTTGTTGCAAGTTGGTTCCCAACTTGAAAAACATCCATAGTCATTCCATGACAAGCTTTGTTCCTCTGATTTCCTTCCTGTTTATCCATGGAGCATTTGTACATTTCCCGCAGTCACGAACAGCTGGTTAATAAAATTACTATTGCCAACCTGGTACTATGTGGCTCCAGCTTTTCACCAACGATGCGAATAAACAAACAGTGGAGTCAAATTTCTCCCCGATCGCTAAATTCATTCTGTGTATTTTGTTGCCACAAAAAAAGTGATATTTTGCAGCCAGTGTTTGTAAAACCTCACTCAAACACACGTTGTGATTTTAATGCGAGCATCAATGCCGATACTCTGCAATTTGAGAGCAATGCTTCATTTTTTGCGAGTAGGAATAGACTGCTCTCTGATTCCAGAGCACGTCCCTATGCAAAGTTCATTCGGCTTACTATCTCGTAGTGAAGCATGCCTTTCTATTTTGTCCGAAAAGCCGTCTCATTATTGTGAATTTGAGCAGCAATGCTCCATCCTGAGCGAGCAGGATGCTTTGTACTGAAAAGAAGAAATTGTCACTTTTGTAAACAATTTAAAAAGGTACCTCCAGGCTCTGCCGTACGGTGAAACTGCTTTTAAAGAGCAAGTTTAAATTGCTCCAAGCGTACGCAGTGCTAATAACAGAAATTAGATACAGACATTTTGGCTTTAAACTACTCTTTCTATCGCAGTTACAGAGGAAGTTTTACGGTTTTTCTTTCAAAACTCTTAAGGAGCACAGTGTGTTTGATTTAGTGGCGTCGGACACCTTAAGTAAAGTTTTTAACTGTTTTTCCGACATTATTTTGTTTGCTTTTGAATAAAAACGGCTTGATACCACTTGAATGAGCGCATTTCAATATACTAATATCGAGAGAGGGGCCAAAACATATCATCTGCAAATTTACTCGTCGCCTGGCTCGAAATTCCGTTATGAAAGCTCGACGGGAAGCAAGCTCTATTCAGCAAGAATCAATCGGCCTTCAAAGGAGTGAAAATATGTCTAGGCTGCGATTCCTGGATCACCTAACACCGTCCAAGCAAAAGCTGTTTGTCGATGCCAAAGTTTTCAGGGAGAGATATGGTTATCAATTTTGCTGGACAAAAAACAGCGTCATATGGTTAAGAGAAACCCCTGACTCGCGCCCAGTCAAAGTGAGATATGCTGCGGAGCTTAGCAAGCTAACCCAGAATGAGCATGGATCGTTAAGCTAAGTACTTTAGTCTTTTGAAAATGTATTTTTACTCTGCTTAAATGTCTAGCTCAAAAAATGAACTACAGAGCAAAGCTCTCTGGCGAGAACACCCGTACCACAAGCAAAATATAATGCTAATTTAATGCTAAATTGTTCAGGCAATCTTCAATCTAAAAAGTATTTGCAAAATTTGCCTAGTTTATATGACACTGATATTTTAATCTAAATTTTGACAAGTTTTATGCTAATAGCGAGGATTCGCTTTCTAATGCCACTAGATGCAAATACTATTCTCCACATGGTTTCAGCCAATTGAAAAATAAACTAAGTCATTCGTCTAATTTTTCAGAAAGATTTTCTCTGATCCACAACAATATTTGTAGGCTGAAAAGTAATATTTAAAATTTTCAAATACACCTATTGAGTAAATTAGATCACAATTTTAGCGTAATTGGAATAACAGAAACGAGAATTAGAAATTCAAATTCGTTGGATTTCAATCCAACAATAGACGGGTATAACTTTGAATACGTATCAACGCCTCTTTCAGCCGGAGGTGTTGGTATGTATATAGATCATGATCTTAGTTATTCTGTAATTAAAAGGACCTCAAATGAAGCTTTTCAGGCCCTTTGGGTCGAAATACACTTTTCTAAAAGACGTAATATATTATGCGGTGTAGTATATAGGCACCATAACTCTCCAGATGAATTTCAAAAATATTTTGAAGAGAAAGAGACCATAGAAAAATTTAGCGCGACGGGGAAAGCTATTCATTTGATGAGCGCTACCAATATTAATCTCCTGCACACCTCTTCTTCAACTTATGCAGAAAATTTTCTGCTTTCTCTTCAAAGTCTTCGAAACGCGTCTTTTTCTCTCATTGATAATATCTTTACTAATGAGCTGGGATATGAGATCACTAGTGGAAACATTGTTTCCGATATCAGCGATCACTTCACATAATTCTGTATATCAGGCACTATTATCGAAAAAAGAAAACCAGAAAAGCATTTATTGCGCAATTTTTCGAATTTTAACGAAAATGATTTTAATCATGACCTACAACAAATTGACTGGGATGATGCGATATCCGAAGATAACGGAAACATAAATAAATTATTCTCTAAATTTTATAATAAATAAATGCAGTTGTGAATAAACACGCACCTTTTAGGTTACTCTCAAAGCGTAAAGTGAAAGAACATTCAAAGCCTTGGATTTCAAATGGGCTGTGCAAATCAATAAAAATAAAAAATAAATTCCTATCTGAAGGTAACCATGTACAGTACAAATTGTACAGAAATAAAATTTCATGTTTAACTCGCCTGAGTAAACAGCGTTATTATTGCGAATATTTTCACAAATATTTTCACAAACATGAACAATATTAAAAAGGCATGGGAAGGCATTAGTGACCTTATCAACCATAAAAGAAAACAGAATAAAATGATATCTGCAATGAAACTGCCAAATAATCAGGGTTTATCCCATAATCCTTTAGAACATACTAATATACTAAACGCTCATTTTGCGTCGGTCCGCAGTAGGCTTGCCTCTAAGTTAAAACCAAGTGTTAAAAACTTTATTGATTATTTACCATTAAATGGATTTTCTGGCTCTTTTTGTTTTGAATTAGTTTCCCCAGCTGAAATTGAGCTGGAAATTTCGCTGACGCCAGTAAGCAAATCGTACGGTTTATACTCGTGCCCAATAAGGCTATTAAATTCTTCAAAGCATATTCTGTCAAAACCTCTGGCTACTATAATGAACTCACTAGTCCAACAAGGTCAATATCCAACCAAATTGAAGCAAGCAAAAATTATCCCTTTATTTAAAGAGGGGGATGAGGCTGAGCCTGGGAACTATATACCAATTTCCTTACTTTCTGTATTTAATAGGATATTTGAAAAAATCATGTATAAGCGTTTGAAGCCTTTTTTGGAGAAGAATGGCGTCTTTCACCAGTCACGGGAAAATCGATCGACTGAGCATGCTATTCTTGATACTATTAGTAAAATTCAAGATTACATGGATAAGGGTATGTTTTCTTGTGGAATTTCATTGATCTACAAAAAGCATTTGATACAGTTGATCACGCGATCCTTCTTCACAGGCTCAATCATTATGGAATCCGTGGCTCAGTATATGACTGGTTTTCATCTTCTCTGTCTGGACGTCAACAAACTACACAAATAGGCCCACACATATCACAAAGGAGAGATACTTTATGTGGTGTTCCACAAGGTTCCGTGTTAGGGCCCTTATTATTTCTAATATATATTAATGATATTTACATGGCTTCCACAAGATTTAGTTTTTATTTATTTCCTGATGATACAGATTTATTATTTGGTCATAAAAATCTTAAAACCCTTGAAACAATAGTTAATAACGAATTGACAAACGTTAGTGAATGGCTATCAGCCAATAAACGTTCTCAACTTTAAAAAATCCAATTCTGTCCTCTTTCATAGTTATCAAAAACGAATAAACTATGGTATAAAATTACACTTAATCGATCATAACAATCAACTCGTGAATCTAGAACAAAAGCGATACATAAAATATTTAGGAGTATTAATTGATAATCACCTCAATTGGAAAAATCACATTAGCTATATTGCAACTAAAATTAGCAGATACATTAGAATTATATCTAGATTAAGGCATTTCACTCCATATTCAACTCTGCTTCATATATACAAATCCTTAATTGAGCCACTGATCACATATGGACTTATTGCGTGGGGACAAGCTGCTATTACTCATCTAGATAAAACACTTATTTTGCAGAAACGAACAGTTCGTCTCATGAAATTCGCCCCCTTTCGTTCTCATGCTGTACCTCTTTTCATTGAATCTAGCATTCTACCAGTTGGCATGCTTTACATCAAATCTCTAGCCTCTCTTATGTATATTGTCCATGATAACACTGCTCCATCTAACATACTGAGTCTTTTCACACCGGTTCAGAAAATACATCAATATAACACGCGCTCATCCTCGCTCGGTAACTACTACATTAAATACTCTAGACTTAATCAACAAAAAAAAACTCGTTTTCGCGAATCGGAGCTCAAGTTTAAAACAGTATAAATATTAGCATCAGGGATCTGCCAAAATATAGATATAAAAAAGAAATTCAAAAAATGCTCTTTCAGATGCTTGAAACAAAGGATAGTTATCCTGACATATATACGATACTAAATATTCAACATTAGTATAAATACTCAGGTGATTATACAAAATATCGCGCTTTGATTGGTTCGCTATCTCGGATTATCAGCCGATAATCACCTCGACGAACAAAATGGCTGCCAGTCGTTCGCGCGCTTTTGATGAAATAAACTTTCTTCGTGTTGTACAATGGTTTTCTTTTCTTTTTTGAAATAATCACCTGTGTGTTTATACTAAAACAATTATTCGCCTCAGGCTCAGTGATTCTCGGTGAATATTCACCTCGACTTCGTCTTGGTTAGTATTCACCGACAATCACTTCGCCTTCGGCGAATAATTTTTAATTAATGACATTTTTGTCTGAAAACAAAATCTTATTATTATTTAGTCCAATAATTTTTCTTTTTCACATACAATTTAATTGCTCGGAGACATTATTATACAATACTAAGAATAATTAATTGTTATATCTATATTATCTACAACGTCCTCCACACTGTTGGCCTAGACTAGCTAAGCTATTTGCCGACAGTGTGGTCAGATTGTAATTTGTTATTCATAAGTGAATAAAACTGTTACTGTTACTGTTATTAATTACACCCAGTTGTCTTCACTTTCATGGTCACATGTGAAATCAGAACTTCACCTTCTCGACTAGTTCTCATCCGAATTCGTTTTCTTCGTGTTTCTTTGACTCAACGAGCTGAGCGTTCAGTGCCAACAGGGCGAACAGTTTGTTTGGTCTAAGGGTAAGTAAAGCATACACCGCTGGTTAAATTTGCGGATGCTATGATTTGCGTAGTTGTTGTGCTTTTGCGTTTGTTTGTTGTAAAGTCCAGTTAAACCAATAGTGAGGGTAAACTATCGCTTCGTCAGTAAAACAAGTGTATCTTTTGTACGCTTAAAGTGCTTTCACTATCACGGTGTAAGTCACGTTCCACGTGGCAGAACGTCACTTTCTAAAAAGAGGGAACTGCCGCTATAATTGTAACCGGTTCTTCCTTAACCAACTGGCACAATTAAAAACTGCCCCCAAGCAAAGCGGCTATTTTCAATTTATCAGCCAGAAATTCGCACACTGTTTGTAAAGTTGTCTATTTTTACGACCAAGAGAACTTTGTGTTTGAACCAAAGATCTAATCCTAATTCCTGTTTTCTAAATTTCTCAAACATCTCTCAGTGGAACAATGCTTAAGAAGTAAACATGTTTTAAGTATTTGTCCGCTTTCAATAAGCGATTTTCAAAACTAATTACATGTCATTGTTTTCACTTTTCTTTCGCAGATGTTAATGATATGCGAATTCAGAACTTCTCTTTGTCAAGAAAAACAAAGCTTTTGCGAATTCACTTTGAGGTTGTAAAGCTGAACGCTCAGTGCCAACACGTTGTGAACAATTTGTTTGCTTTCAGTTTAAACTTTCGCATAGACTTAAAGTTTATTTGAAGCTCGTGTTATTGTTTTGTGTTTCCTTGTTGTGTAATATTCTACCCATCGAAGTAAATAACGTTCAAAGGTTTGACTCCACTAGTTTGTTTTTGCCTTTCGTTGGCTTAATAGCTCAGTTGGTAGAGCACTGCTCCGGTATCGCAGAGGTCATGGGTTCGAATCCCGTTCAGGCCTGAGTTCAGGCTTTAATTTCTCAGCTACTTAAGTTGTGTGCATAACTGCGATGATGAATTAATGTCATTACATATAAATGTTGGTTTATTAGGTTCCTGGGTTGTTTCTTGGGTTACGGCCAGTAACCACGGAATAAGGAGCATTTGTCGTAACAAATGTCCAACAATCCTTCGAGGTATACTTTCCAACGAGTTGGATGTTGTTGACAAGAGGTCTTGTTTTCTTGCAATATAATTTAACGGCTACATCCATGCAATGAATAGGCGTCTTCAGCCGCGCCTGTTTGTTGATGCCACGTTTCAGTTCACTACTATATCGATTCCAAAGCTCATTACCTCCGCCAAGGAGGTTATGTTTTCACCCCTGTCTGTTTGTTTGTTTGTTTGTTTGTTTGTCTGTCTGTTAATCGTTTTACGCAATAACTAATCAACGGTTTTACACCAAATTTGGTGGAAAGGTCGCAAATATACCCAGGATCAATCGATTAAAATTTGGGATTTATCCGGATTAAACTCCGGATCTCAGATGCATAATAGGCGCTCTCGGGAGCGTTCACTCGGGCTACACTTGATAATACGGCTTCGAACAAACGTGAATGTCAGTTTACGCTTAACTTTTGTATATATTGCATACTATATGGATGGTTCCACGACCGCAAAAAAACCTACAAGACTGTATATCGCACCGCAATTCTTGTCGTGTTTAAGCTGAGCGATTTTATCAGGGGCGTCGATAAAACCAGGAACATGGAACATCGAATATCCCGGAACATGCAACATTCCGGAACATCGCGGAACATCTCGGAACATGAAAAATTATTAAAAATTTCAAAAAATAATAGCAAGAAATAAATAAGACAATAAATATAAACATAACTAAAGAGCCCCAAAAATTAAACTAAGGAAAGAAAGAAATTGGCTTGCAATATTAATGAAAAAAAGCGAGCGATGGGCAATTGGGTTCATGCAACTGACCGCACATGAGTGAAGGCTCCAATACTTTCCCGCCAACTCAGCTGAAGATCACATGGAAAGCAAACAAATAAGAAAACTTATCTATACTGGTCAGAGTCCCATACTTTCCTTCCGATCGCCGCCATCTTAGTTTTGTACAGCGAACGAAACGAGTACCCGTCCCTAGAGGCATTTGGAATTCTCCCCAGATTTCGCTCGCCATGAGAAACCAAGATGGCCGCAATCACCATCTAAAAATCGGGGACTGTGAACAATATAGTATCTACCACCAATATAAATCTTTCCTTTTAATTCCCAAAGCCAGTAGTCCCTACGCTCTTGTTAAATGGATAACCGTCATGATTCTCTCTTGATTCAAGGCAAACCATTACAGGAGGTGGCTGTGTGAGGAAAGCTTAAAAATTCCCCTCTTCGCAACCCAATCTACTATATTTTAAAGCCCTCAATCATGACTATCATTTGCATGGAACTGCCCTCAATCTCCCAGCAAATCAATTCCGACCAAGAAAGGATAAAGCTTCATCCTCTCGTGATTCCGACAAAATATTGTTTCTTGGCGAAGATACCAGATTCATTTTCTTCCTTTATTTTTCGTTTTTATGTATTTATGTCTATTTTCGTTATAAATAAAGTATATTTATTGTCTTAGTTATTTCTTGCTATTATTTTTTTTTGCTCCGGGATGTTCCGTAATGTTTCAGCATGTTCCGAAATGTTTCATGTTCCTGGTTTTATCGACGCTCTTTTATCAGAAAGTTTTCTAAGGTTTTACAGAAATTTCAGTGATAATTGGGTTTGTTTGCTAATCGAATTAATGTTGACCAATTAGCTTTCTTGGTTCCCACTGTAGAAAACAGTTGTGAAACTTGATGCCATTCATCTGATTCCAAGTTATCGAAGGCGAAGAAGCGATATGTGGGAAAAACAACAATATTACTCCTCAGTCGGATATACTTTTCTTCAAATAGCTCTTATTTGTGGATCCAAACTCTTAAGACAACAATATGTGGCGGGGCGGAGGTATGCGCTCTACCGAGTGCCCTTCTAGTTCAGACATGGTATCACTTTCTTACCCAAGAACAGTGGGGCAAATAGATAGCGTCATGTGTCCGTGTCAAACGCAAAGGGTTGTTGGTTGATCATTTGTTCCATCCATGCAGTTACTTTTATTTTCATAAATTATCCGCCGAAACGTTCAGTTCCGGTTTAACAGGAAAAAAAAATTCGGTGGTTAAAGTAAAGCGCCTAAAAGTATTTCTCGTGCAAACCTGTATCCGATCTTCAAGAAACCTGTTTGTCTGGTCCGCAAAGAACTAACGTCTTCATACATTCATAACATCAGTGACTTCTCATTGGTCAATGATAATGTCATCGTTCTCTCATTGGTCGATCGTGATGTCATCGTTCTCTCATTGGACCAGAGCTCTTTCCATTGTTCTCGATAGCTATATATTTGCGATACCACCCGGATGGTTGGGCGGACATGTAACGGTACGGTACAACACACTTCTCTCTTCAATACTCATTAAGTATTCAACACTGCCACTCGCCTCACTCAATATTCAACATGGCGTCAACCTCTCCATTCTGCCTCCCACTGCCCACACACAACCATATCCCTCCTTCCTCCCACAAATATACCTGCATGTGATTTGAATAAATTGATCTATTCATCTGTCATCTACTACTACCCATTTCCTTTATTGCTAGCACATTTGATAGACAACTGTTGTCAAAAGATTTCTAAGTCTATAAAGGCACAAATACAAATACTTAAATTCACTTCTGCAACACTCATACTGTTATATACCACCTTACGACAATTTTCCTACATCTTCCCCAAGTTCTCTATAGGTTCAACAAACATTATCTTCAATATTTCACATTTCATTCATATTGATATCATAACTTACAAACATCCTGGAAAAGTTTTGATTGCCCTTTGCCCGAGTTTTCCTTTTTCTTACTTGAAAATAGATCGATGCCTCAGAAAGGCTCGATAAATGCCATATTTACTTTGTGGCATTTTTACGTTCTTTGACATTCCAGAAATACCATACACCGTATTTATAAATGGCGGCCGCGCGGAACGGCCTGGTTTGGAAAACATGAAAACGAGGCTTGGTAGCCCACGCATCACAGATCACACTTCACTAGGTTTTAGGAACTCAGGTTTTGGTTGCGATGTCGAGGCGATTCGCTAAAGGGACTTAAGACGAAGGCACAGCTCATAAAGAGGTAATCATCAAAACACAGAAACCGATCGAAGCACTTGCTCGCATCTTTGTGATTTGCCTCAAGAGAACTCACGAAATTTTGTTTCTGTAGTATTAAGAATTCTCTCCTTTTCTGCAGAGTCAACGAGTATATTAAAAGTGGAAGGGATAAAATGGTGGTCGATCCCGATCCCGATGAAATCTACACAAAACGAAAAGCAAGGGCTTCGAACCTTCCGAAAGACGCCGCTACTTCATCACGTGTGAAATATCCGAGCGATGGCTGGGGTAAATCGCTTGAAAGGATGCCTGCTTTTACCAGAGCTGAGATGAACCAGCACGTGGCAAATTCTGGAAAACGAGTTTCCAATACTGAGCACCATTCGATTCCAACCAATTTGAGAAAAGCTAAAACCTTTTTGCAGGATGAATATTTGAAGGAGATCGAGGTAAACAGCGATGAAAGGTACTTTTATTTGAGGGCAAAGTGTTACCATAGTTTTAAGAAAAGCGAGACTCCCCATGCTCTTCGTTTTGCCATGTGCATTGTCTCTGGTCAAGTCATCCATGCAAACTGTTCATGCAAAGCTGGCAAAGTTGGTTACTGTAACCATGTTCTTGCTTTAATGTTTAAAGCATGCAAGTTCAGTTTATTTGACAGCAAAGCAACAGATGATTTGTGTCAGGATGAGGATGAGCAGGCAGAACTAGCTTGCACTTCCCAGCTGCAGAAGTGGCACAAAAAGGGCCGAGGTGACAAAATTTCTGCCCAGCCTGTAATGGATGTCACTATCTCAAAAACAAAACTCGATGAAACTAAGAGTAGAGACGGAGTTAAATGCCTCTTGTATGATGCAAGAGTTAATGCCCAGCATGATGTTGAAGCCGAAATGACATTGAAAAAGGCCCTGCAGCAAATCAATCCTCAGATGGGTTTAGCACTTATGGAAAAAGATGATTCCTCTACAAATAGTTGCGTGGAAACCAAATTCGGCAAGAGTCAGATTGGTTCGTTTTGCAGCTATCAATTAACTCATACCGAGGCAAACTTTGAGGCTACTGTGGACATTTCATCCGTGCCTAGAGAAAGTGTCAGTAGAGAAACCGAACTTATGTATCCGAGGTTTCCTTTAAGCCCATGCGGTGATTTTGTCTTGCCTGACAACATAGACAATTTGGAAAAAGCACTCATCGATACCCTTGTTGTGGATGAGACAATTATTAACAATATTGAACAAGCCACAAGGGACCAGTCATCCTCAGAGCAGTGGAAAAAGGAACGCAAGTTCAGATTTACGGCATCTAAATTTGATTTGATTTCAAAAAGGCAGAGGAATCACGAAAAATTTGCTGCAGACCTTATAAATCCAAAGCCAATTACTTCACGGTATGTTGAGCATGGATTGAAACAGGAACCAATTGCACTTCAAGAGTATGAAAAAATTATGTTCACTCGAAAGACACCGGTAAAGGTTCTTAAGAGTGGTTTTGTTGTTTGTTTGGACATGCCAATTCTGGGGGCCTCACCAGATGGCAGAGTTGTGGATTTTGGATGCCACAATCATTTTGGTCTGGCTGAGGTAAAGTGTCCGGAAACCAAGTTTCAAGTCACTCCACTAGAAGCATGTCAGGATCCGAGTTTTTTTTGCGAGGCTGTAAATGGACAATGTAAACTTAAACGAAATCATGCATACTACACTCAAGTGCAAGGCCAGATGGGCTGTAGTGGAGCCTCATGGTGTGACTTTATTGTGTACACAAAGAAGGGAATTTCAGTGGAAAGGATCCCTTTTGATGCTGCTTACTGGGCAACTCTGAAACAAAAGCTTAAAACATATTACTTTACCCATTTCATCAAAACTGCAGCCAAATACTAAACATCCATTAGGTAAACAAATGTCTGGCATTGAAAGTATACGTTCATTTTACTTTTATATACATAATAACTGTAAGTTAAGCTTACTCCTGGTCAAGAATGGTTATGGCTTTAAGCTTTTAAAGCTCCAATAGGCATGTGTTACTCAACATCAACGTTCGCCTGGTAATGCAAAACTTAAACAATCACAAATCATGAGAATTAAATGGATTGATCACCAAAGACAAGTTATTATTGTTTTGGTTTTTCAAAAAATCTTTCACAGGTACAACTAAACAACATCTACTGTATGTGGGAAACCAAATGAGGGGATTTGGTATTTATATTGGAGCTTTAAAAGTTGAAGAGAGTTGCAGTTACATAACCAAATGTGATCATGATGTGAAATCATTTTTTAAAATAGTGATCAGCACCTTATTTTTTCAATTTTCATAGTGTGCAATGTGGAAATTAGAAATGAATGACAAATGTGAAAAATTCTCATACATTTTTGCATGATTGGCTGCAAAAACAGAATAGTTACAAGTTCCAGTCAGCACAATATTTTTTTTTCATTACAATCCATTTGTAAATATTCACAAAAGGTAGAATGTTAAGTCACACAAGGTGATTCAGATGCAGGGCTTTTAACTTAAATGTAAAAAAAAATCTTTTTTATTTATAAAAAGATAGGGATATTACATTTTGGTAACATTGAATAAGGAAGCAGTCACTCAAGGCTGATTCAAGTTAAAACATATTATTATGCTCATTTTGTACAATATTGTGGTCCAATGTTATATTTTTTCACTGGATTTGAAATAATCAATTTCTATAAAAACAACCCTATGACCTGCTTGTCACTATGTGTGAACTTAAGATTAATTTAAGCACTAATAATGGGATCCTGCATGTTGCAAAGCATGGCACACACACACCACATTTGATTCACTACCCCAAATAGGCTCAGTGGAATAACCCCCTCAAATATAAGAAAATTCTTCACCTTATTTATAGCCCTTTCCACATGTATTCTTAAACTAGCAATTTCTTGTGTCACAATTACATCCTCAGCTGACATCTGATCAGACATTCCTAGAAAAGGAGGGATGTTCAAGGAAACACCAAGGGGTAGAATGTCTTCAATAGTAAAGCCTTTGTCAGCCATTACAGAGTCCCCATTTGAAAAGGGAAGGTTAAAGAAGCCACTTCGCTCTACAATTTCCCTGTCAGATATACTGCCAGTATAGAGTTGGCCAATAAAGGTTAAGAACCCTTTAGGTGAAATTCCCACCAATGCCTTTAAAGTGGTATGGTGTTTATACGAGCTAAACAATTCACTATTTAAAAGGAGGCTGCTAGGCATTTCACAGCGGATCTCGGTACAGTCAATAATGACCCTTGTGGTTGGATACTTTGCCTTAAAATCCTGAGGCATTGTCTCATTTACTAGTTCTCTAGAAGGCCAAATATTTATATGACCAAGTTTCAAATACATATAGTTTATCCAAGAAATAAAGATTCTGCTAACAGTTGGCTGAGAAACGTTAAATAAGTGAGCTAAATGTAACTCGGCAAAACCTTGCCTCAGTCTACACAATGTCAAAAAGAACTCATCTACTGGTTTTAGAGACCTTGGCCTTCCTTGTTTCACAGGCTTAGCATTGCCAGCAACTTCCTTTCCAGACAACCAGTAATTTATGTTTTCTCCCCTGATACCAGGATCCAAAAAGTCGTACAACGCCACCATAGTCTCATAATTCGGAAACCCCGTGTAAAATGCTACTAACGAGTCATTTGATGAGATGTTTCTTAATGAAAACATCTGTTCCTCTAGTTGCTCGTTTTTCTGTCCCATATCCACAATTTTTTCTTTTAATTGCAAAACCACTGCTTCCAGTTCTTCAATTTTTAAAAGAGCTGCAGATAGCTTCTCTTGAAGCTCAGTTATTATTATATTATTATGCTCCTGTCGCTCCGGTGATGGCGGTATTTCTGCTGTTTCCGGAAAAGACGTCCCGTCGGCCGTATTTGTAGAAGACGAATCATTGCATGTTACTTCGCTGAATTCGGTCATCGAATGCATAATTTCGCTGAATTTTGACTCTAAATTGTTTCTCACGGTTGTAGCCGTGAAGCGTGGAGTTGGCGGTGGCCGTTTGCGAGGAGAACTTCGCTTCCATGCGAAGATACTTGGCACAGCTCCTGGTTTGGGACTGATCCTTCCATTGAGACTCTTCTTCAAATCTTCAGGCTTAAAATGCCTCGAACAAACCCTTGTTCCTTCCGAAATAGAAAAATCCTTACCTACATCCCTTCTAATGGCATGGATCCACTGCTTTCTAGTACTTGGATCGTCTGGAAAACGAAAAAAGGATATCTTTTCTCCAGTATCTTTGTCTCGCTTATCCTTCTTCGTACACAACGGAACGCAACAATGTGTTGGCATCTCTCAGCTAATCTCCGAGTAGAAAATATTCTTGTCGGCCAAAGTTGTCCCCTACAAAGACTAAGGGAACCTTTTACCCAGCTATTTTTCAAAAGATAAAAATTTCAAATATCTCCGCGTAGTACAGCAAAGACACTCCAATGTAATACAAATCTATGTGCGCTTCAAGGTTCAGCTGGCCTACCAGGCCTCGCTTTCATGTTTTCGAAACCAGGCCGTTCCGCGCGACCGCCATTTATGAATACGGTGTATGATACAGTAAATTATGGGCATAATATTAGCAAAAAATTAATTAAATTTGACTAATTCTCCAGATGTGTATGATGGTATGTATGCTCAAGTTGACGCATGTTGCATTCGTCAATAGACACTGTAAGTATAAAAAAAGTGGTAGAATTAAAAAAAAATGAAATTTGCACATGACTCAAAGACAAAACTATTAAGCGTCCGTTATTCCCATGTTGTCTCAAATACCCAAGAGTAATGAGTTATTTTATAATCGGTTAAAACTATTCATATCTTGCGTTATATGTGTATATCTTTGTCTGATTTTAGAACCGCCAGTAATCAGTCCAGTGTCAGTTGCTTCGAGTTACAATGAAGGTTCGCAAGTAAACATCCGTTGCCAAGCAACAGGAACACCCGACCCAGATGTAACTTGGATAAGGAATGGACAAGTGAAAAGAAGTCAAAAGAACTTCGCCGTACTGACGTTTGACAGCATTCACAGGACAGATGATGGACACTATACATGTAAAGCGAACAGCTCCGCAGGAAGCAAAGAGACTCAAATGACGCTGGTCGTTCACTGTATGTTAAGAATCTTTTACTTACGATACATGATACCCTCAGGAGCTACTTAAGAGAGAAATAATTTCCTGTACAATTTAGCATACATAGTATTTTATCGCTAAAAGGTGATGAAAAGCATATACATAAATAGCGAGTTAGTACCTGGTAGTAATAAGATTATTACCATTCGACACATTTTCCCTAGTGTTGTGATTGAGCTATAAATGGGTCACTTTGGTCTCGATACTGGACATATTAAGAAAAACATTTTGACCTGGGTTCCTGCAGTCCCCTTGTTATCCTGTTGTGGCTTTTGGCTCGGCAAACTCGGCTAAGCTACCAGTGCTACAGTGGAAATTTCATTATTTGCATGCTTAAAAAAATGAAATAGAAATAAGTTAGCTGAATGAAATATCGAATTAGGTTGATTGAACGCGAGCTCGGATCCCCCTTCGCTCATCTTTTCGCGTCCACATAGGCCCACATAAAACGATCTGTATTAACATTACTTTAATACCTAGACACATAACTTTCAAAAGATTTCATTGAGAATTTTTCAACTCTTGGAACAATTTTTTTCCGACAACAGACAAACCTGAAGGTACAGCACTAACAACCAATGTGACGGGAAACGCCGCTGTACAAGGAGATTCAGTGAGCCTCACATGTAGAGTGACTGGTGCCAACCCCGCAGTGTCAGTGTACAGAATTTACTATAATGACTGCAATACACCTATTACTGAACCAACTAATGGACGATACACTATTAACAATGTCCAACGATCACAGCATAACGGCAGGTATAAATGTATACCCCACAATGATGTCGGCGATGGACCACCAGCTACAGTTCATCTTAAAATAAATGGTAACTTGACAAAGTAATTTTTTGTGTTTGGGTGTTGACTTCAGTGCACTAAAAAGGGATTTTGGCAATCGAGTATCACTTGAAGATAGGTGTAATTGCTGACCTGTTTGTTTTTCTGCTCTTTCAAATAACTAATATTGGAAAATGTCTGATTCGAAAAGTAAAGATGCTTTGAGAGCCCAGCTGTGGTATGATACTCCAGATCATATTGTAGTAATGTTGAAGTATCTTTAACCATTTATTTCCTTCAATGAAAATTTAACACAAAATGAAAATTTTAGTTAGAAAATTCAACCTAGAAAATCAAAATTGAAGTAAGTTGAATGTTGGAGCTAAAATAGATGGAAATTCCTCGCATTTTTGTTAACGTTGATAAAGAATATCCTATCTTCTTATGTTGCGGTGTTTTGATTTTAGTACCTGCACAGCTGGTCCGCCTGCCTAAAAGTCAAACCGTAAATGTAAATAATCCAGTCCGTATTAGATGTAAAGCGTCTGGTTACCCAGCACCTACTATCACGTGGACAAAAGATGGAAATCCATTAACAGCTTCGTCTGACAAAACAGTAGACATCGCACAGATTAAGAGGACTGACACTGGAAGATACGTCTGTAAGGCAGACAATGGAGTTGGACAGCCGCAAACAGCTGCCGCGTACGTTACAGTGCAGTGTAAGTGAAATCAAATCTGGAGTCAAATAGCGGATTGTCATCTTAGTCGTGTCTGTCCCAAGCTTCAGCCTTTAATTTTTACCTAATTTATAGATGACTTCAAAATAACGGTTAGAGTGGAAATAGGCAAAAGCTGCATTTACAGTGCGACAGTTTGTTTTTATTCCGAGTTTCTTCATAATATGATTGTATAATCGAATTCAATTCTGAAAAATAAAAGTGGCTTAAAGATGTTTCATCTAAATATATTAGTACTGTTTCTTAATCGAAGACTGATTAGTGAGCCCTCCACCGGTCTAGTTGTAACGGTTAACTTATCATTTGGTGATTTTTACTTACTGGCGTAACATGCTTGACATGATTTTGAATATGCAATGCACTGTATTTGTTAGTTCATTTCTTATCAAAATAATTTAAATAAGCATCGGACATTTAACAATTATTCTCAAAAATCGAGCTGAATAGTGACAGAACATTTACGGAGCTTCGAAGCAGCGAGGTAAATAATACTAAAGCCACTATTCACTGAGATTAAAGAGAGTAATTGTCTTCGTATATACCGATGAAGCAACCTCAGTAGAGAGCTTAGACAAACTCGACGACGACGGCGAGGATAACACAACCCGGTGAAAAAAATTAATTGTTGAAACGTAATTCGCACGACAAAGAGAGTAACTGGACTTTATTTTGCACGCGCAATTTCTTGTGCAGTTTGTTCGAGCTATTGTTTGGTCCTGCCCTGGTAAAGGTATCATGGTGGTAGTGTTTTACCTACTTTTCCTAGTAGGACCTCTTCTTAAAAGCTGAAAAGGGTGAATCGACGACAGCCATATTTCAGTAGTTTAGGCACTATTTTGCTTTTCCCCAAACAAAGACTCAGTCGCACAAGGATTACGCAGAAGCTCCTACATTAGTCAATTTCTAGGAGATGAGTAGTGTTGAATATCCCGAGGTAGCAGCCAATCAGATTACTCAAAATTCCAATGTTGCTGAGATGTTATATACTAATAAGCGATAAAACCTCTGTCAATAATATTACCATGAATTTAGGACACTTGTCTGAAGCATTGTTAATGCTTTGGCATTAGTCATTCATGCATGATTCCGAATTCTGCCAATCTGCGCATTAATAGAAAAAAATTGAGCGGCCTTTAATGTCATTTTACATGGCAGAAATCGAAACCTATACAGTATGTAAACACTAATTTCGACCCTGAATGATCAACTCTTTGCACCTACTCAAGTCATCCCTCTTAAAACCTGAAAATATTGTTAACAATATACAAAGCGGTTTTTGTTAAACTACATTCAAGGACTTAGATGCAATTCAATAAAGTCCATCAACAAAGTTCTAAACACGTGGACTGACTAGGAGAAGCTCCCTTTTGTCATAGAAGGGGCACGCTTAATTGAGATACATTCATTTTCGAGTACGCTATGCTGTGTGTGACATTAAATTTGTGTCATCGCACTTTTTTCTCTCAGCCCCCAGTTTTTCCAGTCCAAGTATCCGTTTGTCTGTCGTTTCTGTTATACTTGGTAAAGGACCAAATATTATTGTATAGTGTCTGTTGATATTCTTTGATGAAAAAGAATATGTTAATCATTCTAATTCGATCTTAATACGTTTTACTCACCTTTTCTAATGTAGTTATGTTTCTGCTCTGAAGTTCTTGTTCTAAGGATATAAGAATGTGTAGTATTGTTAGTGATTAATAATGCACAGAGCAAGAAAGTTGTGTTAACAACTATATCAGTAAAACAACTAGAAATGGATCTGGTAGAAGAAACTTAGTTACTTTATTTATTGTGTTAAGGTCTTGAATATAACGTCAGAATGGACAGCCCATTGCCCAGTGCTCAAGTCATGAAAGATATAAAACTATTTTACCAGTTTTTTACCTATTGGTTCTTTTGCACCCACATATCCTATAAAGCACTTGCATGTCAAGTTATCAAATACAGGTTGGGAAATTTATCTAAAAAACTACGCATCTTCGCCAAATAGTTTTTTGGTTTATTTCTTTTACAAACTTTGTTCACATTTTGATGGAGGGCAGGAAAGTGAGTGAAGCACTTATCTGTCTGACTAACCCATATTTAGCATGTCAGCTGGACCAGGTTGATATAAGTAATGTTGTTCTTAGCTTTATCCAATAGAGCCTATAGCTTTTACTTCGCTGATCGGATTTTCTAGTTTATTGGTCTTAGAAACTCCGAATTTTTCCCCTTTCTCGTAATCTTAACGTTTTGAACTTGTCTCAGTGATGATAGTATTGATCAATTTGTTATCTTAATTGTTGGTTTTATAGACCCAGCTACAGTGATAGGTTATTCTCCTATTGATACCAAGTCATGGATTGGTCAGACAGTAAGGTTGAAGTGTGTGTCAGATGGTATTCCTACACCAACAGTCACGTGGTTCAAACCTGATGGAAATAGACTTCAAAGAGTAGCAGCTAAAGAATATGCAGTGGATGTGAAGCTGACGAGGGGTGGAGATTTTGGTGACTACAAATGTGTTGCTGATAATGGCATCTCACCTGCTGATACAGTTACAGTCGTAGTGCAGCAAATAAGTAAGTCTTGCATTTCTTAAAGTTAGATCAATGTTTATATTAAAAGATGGTGAACCTCAGGTTTACATGTGGAGCTATTAGTGACGATTCAGCAGCGGAAACATTTTGGTACATAACTTCTTGTTTGCCATACTTCCAACGTATGGTGTTCAATTATTTTCTTGACACTGCTGGTGGTAAAGATGGACCAAATCCTGCACTGTGATTGTCTACCTAAGCAGTTTTTTGGCTTACATTGAAACCTTTTTGTATCGGGAGTATTTTTACAAGTGGTCTCGTGATGTTTTGCATTTACAAGTCCACATTGTAATAAGACCAGTCAACAAAGGCTCGTTCAATACCCAACCATCCTTAACTGGTACGAGACTGCAAATAAATAAACAAGCCTGTTCTCTGTCCGTACAGAAAAGAATGACAAAGGTACTTCCGCTACGAACTCAACCATTTATTTGAAACTGACAACTAAATAGGCCCTTTGCAGGATCTAGTCACGTGCCTGGATACCACTTAGCAACGCCATGCTGGGACGCAAGCGTTCCAGCGCCATCTGTAAAACAAAGGCTGAACACTGAGGTTGTTGCGTGCGATCAAGCGAGACAAGTACCTTTCGAAAAGATTCCCGTTACTACGATAGCGGATAATTTTTCTCTTACACAAGTTGGCTTTGACCTCTTGTGCTTTTTAACTGGATTCACCGGCAAATAAGCGACAATTTTTCTTCGATTCCTGCAGCAAGTCGGCGAGTGAACACGTAGCGACATGGCGAACTCTGGAGGTAGGGAATAACCTATAACTTTTTGTTATGCATTCTTACTCTCCTCTTTTCGCCATGTAACTTTCTTAGTGTCTTTTGAGGCCTTCTAGAAAATGTTATTTTAGCGTCGTTGAAAGTATTTGGTGGCCGCATCTGGTGGCAAAAATGACATGTTCTGTGAGACTTTAATCCATATTTATCGTACAGATGGTAACTCCGCGTCAGACTCAAGAGAAGCAACGACCCAGGATCTGAGTTTATTCCCCAGTCTATCTTTCAGTGAGGTTGAGGAATATGCAAAAAAGTCCTCTGGCTGTGAAAATACTGCAAAGGCCTACAAATTCTTTGCAGAACCAGGTTATCTCCATGATATCAAAGGTAAGCTTACGCAAGTGGTGTATTTCCCAGATACCGAGTATTCGCTGATTTTGTTGTATGCTGCTCCTTTTAGTTACATATTTTCCGGATAAAGCTAAAGTCAAAGGCAAGTGCTTCAGATCAATGAAGAAAAGTGAAGCCCCACACTCTTTGGAAGTGTCTGTGCCACTACAGGCAATTAACGAGGACCCCAAAATAACCAATGCCAAGTGTTCCTGTGTTGCTGGTATGAGTGGCTACTGCCATCATATAATAGCCTTACTCTTCTACCTGGCCCACTGTAAATTGTATGGTCTCAAGGCTTTGCCAGATGATTTAACATGCACCAGTTTGCCACAGCGGTGGAGTGTTCCCAGGGGTAAAACTATTCAGCAAAAAGAAATCCAGGATTTGTTGGTCAAGAAACCACAGATGGGAGCTGACTACTCTAGGTACATTAAAAGCACTCTATATTCCCCATCCAATGTGTATGGCATACTTAGCAAGAGTCATTTTAACAACCTCTCACCCAAGCCATTGATGGCCTCTATTGTTCCATCTGTACAAGAGCTCCCTGGATTACCTTCTGTTGTAACTAAATTTGGACATGCTGTTAGAGGCAGTGTCCTCTCATACCAGCAGAAATTATCAGAAGAATACGTAATTAATGACTTATTCTGCGAGGCATACCCTGAGTTACCACTGCCTGATGCTGGTGACCGGTTTGAAAATAGGGTTTCAATTTGTTTGAGCCCTGAAAAGCAAGCATCATTGGACTCTCTATTTGTTACAAGGGAAGTTGCCATTGATCTGCAAAGTAAAACTGTCACGCAGAGTGAAAACAATTTGTGGCACCTTCTTCGCAAGAAACGTATCACAGCAAGCAAATTTGGCTTGTGTGCAAAGAGGGTTTCGAACTTTGAGAGTCTTGTTGCACAGCTTAATCCCAGCCGTCACGTCACCACTCCTGCCATGAAGAGAGGTATTCAGCTGGAGGCCAGAGCTTCAATGGTCTATGCTAATGTAGCAAAGGGGGGGATGGTTAACCTCTATCCATCAGGACTGGTCATCAATCCAAAATGTCCTTGGCTTGGTTGTAGTCCAGACCGAAAGGTTTATGATATAACTTTAGCAAACCAAGGCCGTAACCCATTCGGTTTGTTAGAAGTTAAGGTTGTCAAAGAGGGGGAGACCAGTTTCAATAATGTAAAATATTTAGGAGTGGATCCTTTTACCCAGGAGAGGAAATTGAAGGAAAATCATGAATACTACTCACAGGTTCAATGTCAGCTTGGTCTGACTGGTCTTGATTGGTGTGATTTTTTTTCCTACATGACTGATACAGATTTTTTTTGCCAAAGAATTTACTTTGATAAAGACTTTTTTCAAGCTAGTAAGGATAAGGTGGACACATTTTTCTTCAATTATTTCTTAAACTAATTGTCAACAGTAATCTTAGTAATTATTTTTTAAGTAAGTAAAGGAGAAAATTATACTTAATATCATTTTGTTCTACTCCCCTCTTCCCACCAGTGAGAGTTGTTATGTTTTAAGTTGCCCACATGTAACTAGTAGGTTCAATCACTGTTTTGTGTAAGATAATTATAATGTTTTATTATACATATCATCTGTGAACACTTCTTCGATATTATGATCCTCTTACATAATCGTGGTAAGCCATTGCTGTAGACTAATAAATAAATATTACTTGTTTTTTAGAACTAATCATTGTCAATAGAACCGCCACCCTTCAGAATCAGGGGTCCCTGAAAATTTGTTAGTAAACAGACAACAGTGTATATTTGGTTGACAGTGCCAACCATCGACAGGGGCACTGGTGAATCAAAAATGTGGAACTCTTTTATCCTTCTAATTGCTCTTTCTACATGGATCCTAAGCTTGGCAATAGTCTTAGTTTCATGCACTTGTTTAGCCGTAAACTGGTCCCTGCTTTGCAAAAAAGGAGGGAGATTAAGTCCCACCCCCCTTTCCCTTAACATCCCTTCAATGTCAAAACCCTTGTCTGCCATAACTGAGTCATTAGGTTCTAAGAGATCTATTATACCAGAACATCTAGTTATTTCTTTATCTGATATGGCACCTGTAAATAAAGAAGAAATGAATGTAATTGCACCATGTGGTGCAATTCCTATTAAACCTTTAAGGGTGGTTTTGCTTTTATAAGACGAGTACAGCTGAGACTGTAAGAGAAGAGATGATGGTGTTTCCACAAAAATCTCAGTGCAGTCTAGAATAACTCTTGTTGTTGGATAGAGTTCCTTGAACTCCTCAGGCATGTTTGCATTTACGTCATCCCCAGAAGGCCAAATAGACTGAGAACCCAAAAGAAAATACATATAATTGGCCCAAGTAGTAATTTTCCTGCTCACTGATGAAATATGGATATGGAAACGTTGTGCAAGATCTTGCTCAAAGAGGCCTAATTTCACTCTAACCAAGAACATAAATAATTCATCTATCAATAACATTACCCGGGAATTAGGGCGACTATCTAAGACACCAGAAGCATAACAGTATGTCATTTTTTCAGCAGTAGGCTTGGCAAAATTGTAAAACATAGTTAGGTGTTTGTAGGAACAAAATCCTGTATAAAACTTAATGAGATCATCATTGGTGGAGAACCTCTCTAGTCCAAATCTGCTCAGTGCAAGCTCCTGTGCAGCAAGCTCCTTTTGTCTCTTGAGTTCTTGCTGAGCCTGAAGAATGGCTGAATCAGCTTCCCTGGCAGCAGTGGTAGATATCCTTCTCAGTTCCTCCAGTTCTGCTTGAACAACCAAGAGCTGAGATCTGGTTGCCTCAAGTTCTGACAGTTCTGGTTCTATAATAGCTGTTGTCCACTCACCAGGAATTCCATCTCCTTCATCAGTCTCACTCTCATCGGTTTGAGTGCCACTACATGTACAAGGACCAAAAAGAAAAGGATTATGTTTTTTTAGAGAGAGGTGACTGTCATGTGTTGAATTGAGAATGTAATCTTACATTGAAATTCATTGTTATGAAATGTCTTATGATGCCCAGGGTATATGAGAGGTAAGTAAGCAACATACCTGTCAACAACACGAACAAGTTTTCTTCTTGACTTTGGTGGTAGTGTCCAGTCAAAAATTGTTGGAACAGTGCCTTCCTTTAATAGGCGGCGTCCAGAATTGTCAGATGGTTTATAGTCTTCAGGAAGGAAGTGTTTAGAGCACACTCTGGTCTTGTTAGTAATCTGTAACCCAGAAATATGGAAATAAAGTAAGAAAAAAAAGTTGGAGCATATACTTTGGGCCATGTATTGCAATGCGCTTTAATAATGTATAATGACTTTACTGCTAACGCGAAAAAAATGTACAAAGACAGCCAGCAAACATGTAAACGGTTGGCTTCGGATGAAAAGCTCATTCACATTGAAATAGAAGGCCATGTCAGCAATAAACAAGAACCACAGCAACATGAGGTAAACATATATATTGGTTATAGTTGTACCTTGAAAAATGGTCCAATGTCTCTCCTAATTTTGACCAGCCACAGTTTTCTTAAAGTGTCATCACTGGGTCTGCTCGGTATTCGATGAAACGATAAAGAGCTGTCATACCGTGAGTCTCCAGTACAATTTGGCACACAGCAATGATAACTTCCCCCTTTCGATTTCTTCTTGGGAACTGGAGACTGAGAGCCATCACACGGATCCAACAGAATATTCGATGTTCCTTCACCAGCTGTACATGTGCAAGGAACAGTTATTATTTTCGAATCTTCACAAAGAAATCCTTATCGAGGGATGTGTTGTTTTACTTGAAAGTGTCAAGTATGAAACAAAAATCACTGTTACTGTAATCAATTTTTGCCACCAGATGCGGCCACCAAATACTTTCAACGACGCTACAATAACCTTTTCTGGAAGGCCTCCAAAGACAGTAAGAAAGTTAAGTGGCGAAAAGAGGAAAGTAAAAATTCATAACAAAAAGTTATAGGTTATTCCCTACCTTCAGAGTTCGCCATGTCGACACGTGTTCACTCGCCGACTTGCTGCAGGAATCGAAGAAAAATTGTCGCTTATTTGCCGGTGAATCCAGTTAAAAAGCACAAGAGGTCAAAGCCAACTTGTGTAAGAGAAAAATTATTCGCTATCGTAGTAATGGGAATCTTTTCGAAAGGTACTTGTCTCGCTTGATCGCACGCAACAACCTCAGTGTTCAGCCTTTGTTTTACAAATGGCGCTGGAACGCTTGCGTCCCAGCATGGCGTTGCTAAGTGGTATCCAGGCACGTGACTAGATCCTGCAAAGGGCCTATTTCGAGTAGTCTACAAAGGGAGCGATCGTTATACTTAAATATACGCTAAGAAGCTATCTTTAACTTCAAATCTAAATAAGGTCAGTCACTACTATAACGCAAGAACTCCTTTGAGGTATCCACTTGAGGGAAACAACTTCAATTCTCCTTCGAATAGCTTCTCCAGTCACGGCAAACGCGATCTCCATACAATTCCATACTACATCAGACTACTTCCGAGCGTACGTACGTAAGTGTTAGAGCTGTGCGATAACCCTCCTTATATATAGTTGTAGAGAATTTTGGAATATTCGGAAGATTACAATAATAACTATTTGTAGAAAGATTACTTAACTTGGTTACATCACGCTTTAGTGTGTTCTAGAACTCTATAGAAGGAATGTTGCGTGACCACGCAAATATATGAATATTAACAGTTCTAGAAGGTTCGCCTTATAACATTAACTCACATTTGGTAATTAACCCATATCGATATCACCCTTTACTGTTATGGCCTTGCGGCTAAAACCTGGTGTCGATGTCCTTTGAGAAGCGTAAGACACTTTTAGCAGAATTGTGAAATTTCTTGCCTATTTCTTGGTGTTGCCTGAGCTTTTGTTAGGTTGTCTACATGTCGTGGTACGGTTATGACGTTGTTCATGGTCTTTCCTAATATTCGACCTCATTTTTCTTTGACGTCAATTACACCATGAAGCAGCTGATTACTTTGACGAGAGACATGGTGTGACACATGCCTCTCCTTGTTTGGACTTCTTTACTCAAATAGGTCGCGGTAGTTTATTCCACATATTTAGCGTAAGGTTGCATTGTTCAAGCAGACGAGTACACATCCAAGATTAACAGTAACGTTAAGCTAAAAAAATATGAATCCTTTTTGGGCTTTATTTTTGCCTGTCTCTTTTTTGTACTTGTGTTCGTAAACGTTATGTTGATGTTCGGAGATGTCACCGCCATGTAGTTTTGCTTGTAATTATGACTTCATTCTGTTTTTTTTTTCTGTCTTTTTTTTCATCTCGCTAAATGTCTGCTCCAGCTGAGTTAATCTTTAAGTCTGCATAAAGTAAATACTTTAGGAGAGCAAGAAAATAATTGGAATAGAACGACTGGCGATGTTCGCGGGTTGGAAAGACATACTTTTTGTCGATATCAATGTGACTGATAACAATGGATTTTTTTCGGCTTTTGTTTCAGACGATTCTAATGTGAATGAAGAATGTGTTCAATTTTTGAACGAGTGAAGGATGCATTGCAAAAGAATTCATTCAAAATTTGAAATGTCATACACACACGGGACGAAAAATTGTCTAGTTTGAAAACGATTTATTTCGGTGCTCGCGAATTGTAAACAGTTGGTATCTGCTTTGTCGTTTGGAGTCTCTGTTGTTAAAAGTCAAGTTTGTGCAGGTGATTCTGTGCGGCTTTTGTACGAGTGTTTACTACAAACATTTGGAACTCTCCCTAGCCAGGAAAATATTCTTTGGTTAAATACAAATTTAAATTTTGCCGCCTTGAAAGCTTTTAAATTCTTCATCAAGCATAACTATTAGAAAGATATTTGATTCCGGCTAGTTCTTCCATTCTGTGATTATTTAGTGACTTGAAACTGACAACCAACTTTCAGTTAGAGTGGGCGTTTTTGCCAGAGAACCGAAGTGGTGGGCTCCTGCAGAGAATTAAAAAAGAAATTCTAGTTCACGTGGAAAATAGCTACCAAAAATGCCAGCACTTGTACGCAACTAGCCCTTGGTGAAGGAGGGCCCGCAAGCGCGCCATAATAACATCACAGCTAAGTTTATTTATTTATTCTGCCATCAACCACATTACAGTTTTTTCTTTTTTAAAAACTTGTTAAAAATAGAGACATGTAATGGAATATGAATAATTATGACAAAAACAAAATGAATAAATAACTAGGCGCCCTCGGGAGCGTTCACTCCGGCTATACGGCTTTGAACAAACGTGAATGTCAGTTTACGCCTAAGTTTTGTATATATTGTATACTATATGGCTGGTTCCACGACCGCAAAAAAACCTACCAGACTGTATATCGCACCGCAATTCTTGTCGACGTCGTGTTTAAGCTGAGCGATTTTACAAGAAAGTTTTCTAAGGTTTTACAGAAATTTTAGTTACAATTGGGTTTGTTTACTAATCAAATTAATGTTACCAATTAGCTTTCTTGGTTCCCACGATAGAAAACAGTTGTGAAACTTGATGCCATTCATCTGATACCAAGTTATCGAAGGCGAAGAAGCGATGTGCGGAAAAAACAACAATGTTACTCCTCAATCGGATATAATTTTCTTCTGATTTAGCCTTAACGGCCCTGTTCCCGCTAATGTCTTTCCACACGACCACGCAGAAAAAAAACTTGAGTTTGAATAAGAAAAGATACAGAGATGATTTCGAAAAAACGCCCGAGGGAATTCGCGCTGACAAACATAGTCACCGAGTTGATAGCTTTGTTAGCCGTTTTGCGGTGACAATTACCAAGAACTTTATTATAAAAAAAAACAACAAGTTCAATAGATTTTAAAAACAATCTCTAGCAATCCTTTGTAACGTCAACCGTTTCACCTCCAGGCGCAATCAAACTTTGAGTTAGTAGTATTCATGTGCATAACATTGGCTTTCAAAGATAGTTCAGAGTACACATTTTTCGCATCCAACATCGATGATGCAATAACTTGATGAAGCCTCGTTTTCACAATAGCAATACCCAAGGGCCTCTGCGGGTAGTCCGATTTGCGACGTTGTCGATAGACTGATAGACTGATAGACCTAGAAGGTAAACCTAGACTCGGGCTACATGTGGTAGTAGCCCGAGTGATAATAATAATTAATGCATGTCTTTATGGCAAAGATGCCTAAAGTATGGTATTCTAGAAATGACTATCTTAAGAGCGAATGCACACAAAAATCGAGCAAGGTGCGGCCACAACTCAAAACCTAACCTACCCTTATTTTCAGTCTAAAGGAAGATTTTAGTAAGATTAAGAAGGTTCTGGGATTTATTTTGTGAGTTAGATCGGATTTTGTGAGAAAATCGAGATTTTCGATTTCAACGGTTTGACGCCTCAATTTACTGCGAAATTTATTGGTCTAAAAAATTCCCTCGCGGCGGCCAAATAAACTTTTTACCGACGATTTTATACTTAATTCAGTAGAATCAAATAGCTGACAGTAATCTAAGAAACATTTCCGGATTAAATACGGATTTCGTAACAAGGTTCAAGAGCTTTGTTTAGTAGGTACTTGACAACAGGGTAATTTAGGGGCAAAATTAAACTCCAATTCTACATAAGGGGCCATTCTTCAAATAGCCCCAAAATCAGATTTTGAGCTCTAGAGATGTTATATTTCGCAATTTCATATATGTTCAATAAGGTTTTTGAGCGAGCGCCTCAGATTTAGTCGACCTATTTGCTCAATTTCATGTAATTTGCTACGTGATGCGGTGATGCGATACTTCAGTTGATCCCGATCATGTTATTTTATCACGTAAACAAAGTCAACGATGAGCCAGGAATGGGACAATAGGAATTATTTTTGACCATATTTGTTCAAAATCAGGCTTACCTTGATTAAGAGTTGGGTTTCCGATCAAAAATTTGCTTCTGGGATGCACTTGTTTTGTCTTTCAAACTCCGTTACGCACGACCTAAGCTACCGGTCGTTGTCCATTCAAAACATCGGGAAAATAATGAAGATAGACCAGAAAATACAGCAGGAACGTATCCCAGCAGCTTAAGAATAATTATTGTTACTTTTGACACAGTCTAGGTTTTAAATGTCCTCGAAATACAAGCCAAATCCACAGGCTCTTTGACAGCTAGGCAACGTGAAATCAAAGAGGTTAACGCACGCCGTTGACTGTGTTGCGTGACATCACGCCCCTAATTGCGTCCCGTATCCTGTCTAAAATAATACGTTTATATCCTGAAAAATTGAAACTTCAAAAGGATGGATCCATTCGTTTTTTAAATAGCACAGTTCGCGGTCTGAAATAAGTCTCAAAGAGACAGAAGGCGGGACATGCTTCACATAACTAAAACGCCGGTTGCGTCATAGATCTCTCTTTGGGTTTCAGGTCTTTACAAATTTAGTCAGGGACGGACAGAAAAGTAACAAGAGTAAAAACAAAGCTCTCCACGAAACGTTGTTGCTGCTTATCATATTTCTTTAGATTGCCTTGTCTAACTTACTGATTTAGTCGATTTTCCTATTGCTGTTTTTCACTTGTCACATGACATTTGAATTTCACCCTAATATTCACACAAATCTTAATCATGCCCCATAGTTATAGTGATAAAACGACCAGGCCAGGATCAGGTCCACTTCGCTGTCGAAACCGGAAAACGTGAACAGTAGCGCAGCCCCTAGAACTCGGAACTAGGAAAAAACCAGAAAAAATCACCCAAAAGCAGCAAAAACCAGTAAAATCCCGGGGGGGGGGTACTTGGGTTAATGTTTGCTGGGTATGCGCCGCTGGCCTCTCAGAGCCTTCACCCCATTTTAGTCTATTTTTTGGCCAATTATAGACCCCATCTTAGTCACTTTTTGGAAAATGTAATTTTTGCGATCCCAACTTAGTCACTTTCTATTTATGCATCTACCTTGTTACCTTGGTTTCAAGAACGGAATGTAATGCGGTCAATGCAAGCTTATTGTTAAATTTAATAAACAACTTTCTGATCTTTTTAACCGAGAATCTTCCCATTTTGATTCCTTTTTTACCCCAAAAATTCGAAAATTTGCGACCCCATTCTAGTAACTGTATTGAAAATGCGACCCCATTATATTCACTGCAGTTGTTAAAATGCGACCCCATCCAGCGGCACATCCCCATTGGGCTCCTGTATTTTAAAGGAAGTACCTCCCCTCCCCCCCCCACGGGAGTAAAATCCAGAAAAATCACACTAAAGCCCCAAAATCAGATTTAAAAAAACAAAATCGGATCCAAAATCTCAAAAATCAGATCCAAAAATCCCAAAAATCGGATCAAAAATCAAAATCAAAATCCCAAAATCAGATCATAAGCAAACTCAACAACTTCAAGCAAATCACACAGAGCAGAACCAAAATCAAAATCCCAAAAATCAAAATCAAAATCAAAATCCCAAAAATAAAAATCCAAATTCTCCAAAAATTAAAATCATAATTTGATTAAATTTATCAGAACGAACCTTGAAAACCACCCAACCCACGTGCACAGTTTCAGCTAATTTTCGTATAATATCTATGGAAGGCATATATACATTCCAACATTTTGCTTTTCTTAACCATTCATAGATCCAACTGATATGTTGTTGGTATATTTTAACGGCTTCAAATATCATCACTAAAATTGAAACACGTAATGAAATTGATAGATATGATAGATTTGATTTACATATGACATACAAAGACCTTTATATATCCCAAAAAGAAAGACGTGACCGATTAAGACAGGGTATATCAAACGAAAACATCCAAAGATTGCGGACAAATGCAAGTAATAAAGATTTGAGTCATCCCAAAGATTTTTTGTTATCTAAAATTCATGGAAGAAAATTTTGCATCCCGATTGATCATCCAGTCTTAACCGATGGTGGCGTATTCTATCCATATGGTTTGAGAGATAATTTGAAATTCGAGCAGCTGTGAAAAATATTGTTTACTACACGAATTCTGCTAACCCACCTAATTATCAATTAACAAATATTGAATAAGAATACAGGACTATGAAGAATGATTTTTTGTCTAGTGGTGTACAACAGGTCTACAAAGATGAGATAAGGATGGAATAATCACCAAACATATTAATTTACCAAGAAGATCAGCCATTGGAATTTATGTTTATTCATGGTTTTGGGTGCCAGTTTTTCCTGGTTTTTCCTGGTTCCGGGTTCCAGGGGGTGCGCTAGGACCGGCGAAATACATCTACTAACCGCATAAGGGAGCGTTCACGTTTTCCGGTTTTGACAGCGAAGTGGACCTGATCCTGGCATGGTCGTTTTATCACTATAACTATGGGGCCTGATTAAGATTTGTGTGAATATTAGGGTGAAATTCAAATGTCATGTGACAAGTGAAACAACAGCAATAGGAAAATCGACCAAATCAGTAAGTTAGACAAGGCAATCTAAAGAAATATGACAAGCAGCAACAACGTTTCGTGGAGAGCTTCCTTTTTACTCTTGTTACTTTTCTGTCCGTCCCTGACTAATTTTGTAAAGACCTGAAACCCAAAGAGAGATCTAGGACGCAACCGGCGTTTTAGTTATGTGAAGCATGTCCCGTCTTCTGTCTCTTTGAGACTTATTTCAGACCGCGAACTGTGCTATTTAAAATAAGAATGGATGCATCCTTTCAAAGTTTCAATTTTTCAGGATATAAACTTATTATTTTAGACAGGATACGGGACGCAATTAGGGGCGTGATGTCACGCAACACAGTCAACGGCGTGCGTTAACCTCTTTGATTTCACGTTGCCTAGCTGTCAAAGAGCCTGTGGATTTGGCTTGTATTTCGAGGACATTTAAAACCTAGACTGTGTCAAAAGTAACAATAATTATTCTTAAGCTGCTGGGATACGTTCCTGCTGTATTTTCTGGTCTATCTTCATTATTTTCCCGATGTTTTGAATGGACAACGACCGGTAGCTTAGGTCGTGCGTAACGGAGTTTGAAAGACAAAACAAGTGCATCCCAGAAGCAAATTTTTGATCGGAAACCCAACTCTTAATCAAGGTAAGCCTGATTTTGAACAAATATGGTCAAAAATAATTCCTATTGTCCCATTCCTGCCTCATCGTTGACTTTGTTTACGTGATAAAATAACATGATCGGGATCAACTGAACTATCGCATCACCGCATCACGTAGCAAATTACATGAAACTGAGCAAATTGGTCGACTAAGTCTGAGGCGCTCGCTCAAAAACCTTATTGAACACATATGAAATGGTGAAATATAACATCTCTAGAGCTCAAAATCTGATTTTGGGGCTATTTGAAGAATGGCCCCTTAAGGGGGCAATATACGTGGATTTGTTAAAAAAAAGAGCTTTTGTAATTTTTGCATTCAGACTTGCACAATTTATCTTGGAAATCAACCTCGTTTATTTTAAGTCAATACCTCTTCCCGTTTTGAAGATAGAACAATTTTTCTACACCTTGGTCAAATTCAAACTTCCCGGCATAATCCGTTACTATGGAAACCAAAGTTGTTTACTGCACAAATTCGTCAAAAATCGCGGCATATTTAGCCAGCAATCACCTCAGAATTATTCAAAAATATTCCTCTGATCAAAAAGCTGCTTGGAAACTGGAAACGAGAAGTACAAACCGAAAAGGGGCTGGTACAAAGCTTCAGCAAAGGGCACATTGTTTTGTGGACGCCATATTGGATGTGAGATTCGGTAAAGAGAATTTGTTTCGCTCGTGCTATAGAAAATTGTCCTTCTTTCTCTGGAGTTTATTGATTTTCAAGTAGTTTATTTAGTCCCTGCTGTTGGAAGTTATTTTTTTCGGTGTGAAATGCCGAAAGTTTCGAGAAAACGTCTTTTTCGTGGCACTCCGTACTTGAAGTGTACACTAGACTTCGAGGAGGAAATCACAGCTCATACTAGTACTGAAACCTCTGGAGCTCTACCCAAAGAAAGTGATGATGAAAGAGACCACAGTGAATCATGTAGCAGTGATAATAATCCGCAAGATTCCGTCCAAACTGCATCAGAGAGAAAGTTTGAAAATGCAACACCCAGCACCAGCAGTGTTCCATACAGCGACTACGGTTCAGCAATAAGTTACCGCTTGGTTGAGCTTTCAAGCTTGATGCAGACATTTGAAGAACTTCACAAATTAATGCAGAGGTGGGAAACTAGTTTACAATGATGAGCAAGCTAAAAGGTATGGAAACAGCTCCTTGATTCATATTGAGTGCACCAAATGCAAGAAGAAAGTTCACCTCCGAAGATGATATACCACGTGCTCAAGTTGCCAGGAAGAAAGCAAAGAAAACTAAGACATTAAGAAAGAAATGACTGTTGTTTTGGGGTTTTAAGGCAGAAAGTGACTTTCTGGTCTTTGTTTTACTATATTCAGACATACTGCAAAATTCAGTACGACCTGAAACTGAAATTACTTTTTTAACTTCATAACATTTAAAGCGCATTTCTGAAAAATGTTTTTTTTGGCGCCGCACGACTTTCAAACTGTTATAACTTTTCACACATTAAACCAATTTGGTTGAAATTTTCAGCATCTGTTTATCAAAGTTAAAGCAACAAATTAATGATGGGACTTTAGAGAATAAGACATTCTTACTGAGATATTGCTTTTTAAAATTTGAATTTGAATTTTTTTGCATTTGCGGTTGCTATGGTAACAGGGACAGTGCCCTGTCAAAATCCCATCATCAGATTTTAGGTTTAACATTAAGGTTTTTAGAAAGTTTGCTCTTAATGGCATAAAGTGATGCATTTTGGAGGAGATAGATTTTTACGCATGTAAGGTGCGGGCGTCACTTCATAGCTTTTTGCACCCCAGGTGTCCACCACAGTGTAAATAAAGTCAGTGGAATGAGCTTCAAGATATAGCTTAGTCTTTCTAGTTTCAAAAAATATATAGTTTGTGAATGGTTACTCTATTAGGTTTTGAGATACAACAATTCTACTATTGGTAACCGGATTTACAAAATTTCGGGTATATTGCCCCCTTAAGTAGAATTGGAGTTTAATTTTGCCCCTAAATTACCCTGTTGTCAAGTACCTACTAAACAAAGCTCTTGAACCTTGTTACGAAATCCGTATTTAATCCGGAAATGTTTCTTAGATTACTGTCAGCTATTTGATTTTACTGAATTAAGTATAAAATCGTCGGTAAAAAGTTTATTTGGCCGTCGCGAGGCAATTTCTTAGACCAATAAATTTCGCAGTAAATTGAGGCGTCAAACCGTTGAAATCGAAAATCTTGATTTTCTCACAAAATTCGATCTAACTCAAAAAAATAAACCCCTGAACCTTCTTAATCTCACTAAAATCTTCCATTAGACTCAAAATAAGGGCAGGTTAGCTTTTGAGTTGTGGCCGCGATTCATCGATTTTGCTCGATTTTTGTGTGCATTCACTCTTAATACGTTATTTGGTATTTATTAAAAAAAATGAGAAAAGGACATCCAAAAAAAAAGAAAGAAACAGTTATGAACAAATATGCAGCTCAGTAAAGAGATTATGTCATCAAGTAACAAGGAATTTTTTGAGTCTTTTACAAAACAAACCAACATTTCCGCAATTTTGTATGTCCAGATTTATCGAGTTGAGCAATGTTGGACCTTGAAAACCAATCGAGAATTTTCGAATCTTAGTTCGGCAAGGAAATACGTAAAAACGATTTGAGTTCCTTGTGTTGTAGAAATACATCTGACTAGTAAGAGTAAAACTATCTTGAAGGAAAGTGGGAAGTAGACCCTCTTTGAAAAGGTACATGAAATCACCTATCTGACATAGATAAATATCAGGGAATTTTAAGAATTTAAGATCTTTAAGGAGAGCATCAGTGTGAGCATTATACGAGACTTTTTGTATTATTCTAACGATTAACTTTTGAAGTGTAGTAATACGTTTAATGTTAGGTTGATAAGTTGCTCCCCACACTGAAACACAATATATCAAGTAAGGGTAAACTACACTATAATATAAATAACGTAATAAGCTCTTAGGTAGGCAAAAACTGGATTTATGAATTATTCCTATTAATTTTGATATTTTCCTACAAACGTTAAGAATGTAAGGCTTTCATTATAAATGCTCGTCGAGAACTACACTTAAAAATACCCGTTTCTTTCACACATTCAGTACTATCACATTTAATGTCAATCGATATATCAAGTATTTCCCTCCTTTGGCGTGGTTTGAATAATATGATTAATTGAAAGCTTATTAGCTTTGCACCAATTTGTTAGCTTTATCGATGCATAATTTAAGATTTCAGAGAATAATTAGGATCTTTATGAGAAAAGAATATATCTGTGTCGTCAGCAAAGAGAATAAAGTCTAAAACACTTGACACGTTACACAAGTCATTTATGTAAGGCAAAAAAAGTTGCGAGCCTAGAATCGAGCCTTAGGACAATCCACACGTTATTTGGTAAGATTCCGAGCGGTAACCATTAAGGGGCTGTCCGCGTAAGAACGGAGAAGGCAATTTTCACGTAAAGAACAAGTGTAAGGAGAAATACTAATTTTTCGCATTTCTTCATTACCGACTGAGAGCCAGGTCTGCGCATCACGACAATTCGGAGAAAAATGAACTTTTCAAAGTCGTTTTCATGTAATTAAATTACGGCCAGAGAAGCAGTTTTGTACTCCCACTAAAAAGAGGCAGAAGAATTAATATCTCCTTTACTCCAACAAAAGGTTCTTCATCGGGCACCAAATGGAGTTTTTTAATATGAGAAAAGACGATTATTTATTTAAAAGAAAGCAGTATGATTTATTTGAAGACCGGGTTGCGGCAATGTTGTAATTGAATTGGAATGCAAAATGAAATTGACAGGATTGAGCAGAAAAACAAAATGCAGTGCATTGGGCGAAAAGGGGAAATTTTTAAAAGAACGTTCACGTAGAGTCTTAGAGAAATTTTGTTCGGGTAAAAATTAATCCAATTTCCTGGAAATGAACCCTAAAAAGGTTTTTTCATGAAGAACAAACAGATATCGGGTTTTTAGCAATTTGCATATTTGTGATGCGGATCGGATATCGGTCGTTGGTTTCATAGCATTCTTACGGACATTTGCAACTGTTGTAAACAACAGCAGAAACAACCGAAAATGTTTATTTACAACTAATGAGGCGGACTGTTGATGCTAACTTAAGTTCCAAAGCGTTTTTAGTTGGACAATTAGTCTATCGGTCGTACCGCCGAAATGTAAGCGTACATCACAATGGCGCAGATTTGGTAATTTAGCACAATTTCCTACAACGCAGGGCGTAGAGTGCCCACAGATTTTATTCTGTAAATTACTAGTCTGGCCTTAGTACTTTCGTGTCATGATTCAGTTTACCTTAACTTAGGTGCCACATTGGAGAAAATCCTACTCAACTGAAGGTATGTCACGTTTCGCTTATTTTGTATTGTGACAGAGGTTATCTTCAAAGCCTTTTTGTTCGGTCAAACTTGTTCCAAGTTCTTCTGTACTACATGTCAAGTATTAAGGAGAGATTAAACTTGAATATGTGAAAAATTCAGCTTGTTTCGTGAAAAAGTTCTAATTTGCCAGCTCCCTAAGTATAGGGCTAAATCTGAGAGTGTCGGCAGGCAAATCGGGCAACACTGAGGCTGTCTCAGAAACCGCCTTGCAAGAAATGAAATAAATCGAATTGATCCAAACAAATGTGATATTTGTACATGGGACATAATGGCTGACTTTCATTGAAAAAATCAGCCAAATCGGAAAAGGTCCGAAAATTGCCTTCTCTGTTCTTACGCGGACAGCCTCTTAAAATCCACATATTGTGGTCTATTTCTTAAGTAGATTTCAAACCATCCAGGAATGCTGCCTCGAATACCATAATGATCCAGTTTTGAAAGTAAAATGGAGTGATCAACAGTGTCAAAGGCTTTTGACAAGTCTATAAAGATACCAAGTGGATATTCTTTATTTTCGATTGCAGACGAAATCTTATCATACAAACAGAATAATCCATAAGCAGTGGAATGATGTTTACGAAACTGATACTGATTGTCAGAAAGAATGTTATTACTATTAAGAAAACTTAAAAGACGATTACACATTACTCGCCCAAAATCTTAGAGAATGCTACCAGAATAGAAACTGGTTTGTAATTTGCGAAGATATCTTGATCACCCGGCTTATGCAATGGTATGACCTGAGCAATTTTTAATTTTTTTGGTACAATGCTAGAAGTTATGGATAATTTAATGATGTTTGTAAGAGGAAAATTGTCAAATCAATAGTTTCTTTCACTAAGTTCATAAAAATATATTCATACCCAACAGCTGTTCCTGAACGACACTTTTTGCATATTCAGTTCAATTATTTCCTGTTCGCTATCATTTTCTAAGAAGACAGAGTTAACTATTTTCGGGGGCAGAAAATACTTATGCGGTTTGTCTGGAAGGGGAATCTGTACCTTGAACTACCTGTGGCATTATCAGAGCTACTATTGGTGCAATATGCGAGAAACTTGGCGATATCGATTGTGATCAAGAACAATCAATTGTCTCTTTATGGTTTTAAAAGTCTCCAAATATTTAAGTACTCTATTTTTTGTTGTTATAGAGGAACCAGGTGCACCAGAGATAAGGCCATCAGATGCAGATATTCAAGCCACATCACTTACAGTGAAATGGAGTGAACCAGCTGATGATGGAGGAAGTCCTATCACAGCATACCGAGTGGTGATACTTAGGGCTGGAAACGAGATAAAGAATGAGAATATTACAAACCCTAGTACAACGCGTCTGTCCGTTGGAGGTCTGGACAAGGATACTCAATACACTTTGAAAGTGTTTGCTAGGAATTTTGTGTTTGAGGGACCTGCTGGAAGTGAGATAGTGAAAACAAAATATGTAGGTAAGGCTATGAAACACAATTAACCCATAGTGACGACATGTTTTTTGGATGTGTATGTTGAAAGGCCAACTCGCTTCTTTCCATAGATCTTGTATGCAGTTAGTTTATTTTTTTTTATTTTTTACGTATATGTAACTTTAATGTAGACTATAGCAAGCCGAGCATTGAGCAGCTTCGGAGGGCAAAACAGCAGTTAACCCTTTCGGTATGCCACGTGCTTTAAGCATTATGTCATTTAATACATGCCCAACGTCTCGTGTCGACCCCTCTTCCTCGCTACCGGTGTAGGCAAAAACTAGCTGCATTTGTTCTTTAACACCAGCTCTTGAGTAAATTATTAGTGCGTTACTGTTTTGTGTAAAGAACATGCACATAATAAATGCCATACGTTTGTAATGAAACGTGCAATATGATAATCGTTCTAACTGCTTAATCATTGATGCAATAGAGTTTTTTTTTAGTTCAATGGGAAGTGGAAATGACTAGTCAGGAAATCATTTTTTGTTTTTGTTTGTTTGTTTTTCTTTTTTTTTTTTAATGTAATATGAATTCCGCTGCAAAGTAGAATTGTTGGTAAGTACAAAAGATGGAAAGGAAAGAAAGCACGTTAATGGCTTTATTCAAGTCGCTCAATCTTAAACGTGAAAACATTGGTGGTAGGAACAGATTTTTTGTCCCGAGACATACCACTTAATTTCTCATCTAGGCGTTCCTGGTGCAGCGGAACCGATTGATGTACCCAGTGAGGTGATGAGCGATGAATTAACGTTGAAATGGAATGAACCTCCAAACCACGGAGCAGAGATAAGACAATACACTGTTTACAAAAGAACCGTGAATGAAGGCGGTACAACAGGAGACTGGGAAAGAGCGGCGGTCATCACTGATCCTTCAGTTCGTGAATATACGATTAAACTGAAGGAAGGCAACGAATACGATATTGTAGTGACAGCAACAAACAAGTTTGGGGAAGGATTAAAGGAAGAAGGAAAAATTAAAAGGATTAAAGTAATAGCTGGTAGGCACTTTGTGGGTAAGACGTGTTTAGAACATTCTGATCTTAGTACAGTGCATAGTTCGTTTACCTGGATTCCATATTATTATACACATCGTGCTTATATGACCCTAAGAAGGACGGACATTAAAATACACCATTCTCACAATTAACAAGCCATTCGAATAACACACACCGGCCAAAAATCGGCCATAGACAGTGGGTTAGGTATGCCCCTTAAGGATGTTAAGAGTTTCAAAGACCTCAGAATTGCAATATCAAAGGACCTGACTTGGAGTGAGCACATTAGCACTATGGTGAAAAGAGCCAATAACGTCCTTGGGCTCATCAAACGAACCATTGGAACCGGTAATAGAGACACTTTTCTTTTCTGCTCTACAAGACACTCGTTAGACCTTTTTTAGAATTCGTACGCTGCCCCTATCTGGAGCCCTTACCATGCTAAAGATATCCATGCGTATGAGAGCGTGCAAAGACGCTCATTGAGATTAGCACTTAGACAGAAGAAAGGCGGCGTGCCCTATGAATACCCATGCAGCACTCCATACTGTCCTTGCTGTCGAGAATGAGAGAATGCTACAAAATAGTTTTTGGTCGGTGCATGCATCTGAACGTGAAATAATACTTTGAATTTTTAAAAGCTACTCCAATCAGCGCTAACTATGCGCATAAACTGCATGTTAACTCAAATAGACTAAACATTTTTAAGATTGACTCCTTTTTTATCAGAGTGATTGGCCTAAGAACATTGTGAAAGTGGGTACCCCTAATCTGTTTGCATATTAATAGGCTCAAAAAAAGTTTTCCTTGTGACAATATGACAAAGAATTACTCAGCTATAAGAAGGCACTCTGGCAGTGCCAAATTTCAAAGTTTCAAGTTACAAATTTGCAAGCGTCGCAATTTACTTCTTGAAAATTATTAAATTTTTCCTTGTTGCTTTTCAATTGTAAAAAATAATAAATCAGTTCAAAAAAGGCAGCCTTCACCTATCTCAATTAAGGAAAAATGACTATTTAATGGTCTACCAGTTCTCTAAAGCCTGGTTTACATATGATCGCAGACGATCGCACTCGATGGCCTGGCCAGTGATCGATTGCGATCGGGATCGCAGGCGATCGCAGGAATAGAACCACGTTCTATTCTTGCGATCGTTTGCCATCGAGTGCGATCATATGTGAATAAATTTCTGCGATCATGCGATCGCAATGTGTCCCATAATGCTATGTTTTTACAGCGTGCAGCACTGCAAGCAGATGATACCATGACAACCAGTTGTCTATCACCTTTAATCGTGTGTGAGTTTTGGCAAGACGGAAGGTAAAATTGACAGCTAACAGTTTATGGAAGAAATAAGAAAATACGATTGTTTGTTCAATCGCTTCAGGAAAGGCAAGTTCAAAAAGATTAATGCCTGGTCCAAACTTGGCGAGGTTTACAGCATTTCCCCAGCAGCTTCTCGATCCAAAAGTCGTGGCTCAATTAGTGCATGGAAAGCTCCAAAGGCTTCTCTCTCTATTAAGACTTTCCGCACCCAGAAGCGACTTTTTTTTTTAAATAGTAAATCGCGGACTTGGTCTTCACTGATCTCTGCGATCGGCTGCGATCATGCGAATATCCTATTCGCGATCTTCGGTTGAGTGATTTTAGCGATCGTGTGATCACTTAGATGGATGGATGGATAAACTTTATTTAAACACGACAATAGTTAAAGCTGAAGACTTGTGGGGTCGTGTGTTTAACTTTAACTCTGTTAAAAATTACATTTTAATTAAAAATTACAAATCCTAGATTTACAATAAAAATTAATTACTTAATTAATTACGAACTAGAACTATTACTAAGTTAATCTATTGTATGACTGAGTACGATAAACTAACTAAAAACTAATTGTATATAAAATCACTATATGTGTGGCGGGTTGTTGAAGCCGACAGGGCATTAAAATAAAAATCTTTAAAATAGGATCTATTTATAATACGCTTTCTCAGCTCGAACAAGTTTGAAAATCTTCTCTGCTTTTCTTGGTATAAAACAATGTTCCAAAGGATTGAACCCTTATATCTAAGTGAGTCCTTCATAAATCGCGGGTTAAATCGTGGTATAGAAGAAAATTGTTTCCCTCGTAGCGAATAGCCGTGACTTGAGTTGTCAAGAATCGATTTCATCAGGGGCTCGGGCAGGCTGTCGTTGCTTGCCTTATAAAACAGCCTATGGATGTCGAGCCTATGACACAGGGAAAAGGTAGACCACTGAATATATTTGAGCACATCATTTGTCGGCATGTCCATGGGCAAGTTAAAGATAATTTTTGTCGCCCTACAATGTAGCCTTTCTATAGAATCAAGTATGACAGAGTTACAACACGATCCCCACACAACTAAACCATATTTTACAGCGGGTAGTATCACTTTAAAATAAAAATCCTTTAGCACGCCCTTTGGAAGAAATCTGGATCGTTTCAGTAAGTTCAGCTTATTAGCAAAATTTTTCTTGGTCTCAAGTGCATGAGGTACCCAGCTTATATTGCGGTCGACAGTCATGCCCAGAAGGCGCGTTTTTGTAACGCATCTAAGTAGCTGTGGCCCCATCGGAGTTCCTTTACTGAGTAACATCACTTCACTCTTTCCTGGATGAGGTGTTAAACGATTTGTTAGACTCCACGTATATACTTCCTTCAAGGTCTTATTTAGCTGCGCAATAGCGATGTCTATTGATACTCCTATGCAATAGGCCGTTGTATCATCTGCGTAAATGTACAGGGACCCCGAGCTGACTGAAGCAGGAAGGTCGTTTGTGAATAGCGTGAATAAAGTCAGTCCCAGCACCAAACCCTGAGGAATACCGAAAGACACCTGTCAGCGTTCCGACTTGACTCCATTTAATACAGTAAATTGTTGTCTTCCGCGTAAATAGCTCTTTAACCAGTCAAGAAGCGTGCCGGCGATTCCGAAATCTCGGTTTAACTTCGTCTCCAGTATGTCGTGACAGACATTGTCAAATGCTTTCTTAAAGCCGATGAAGGCCACTGCCACCGCCTTTCCTGAGTCTAGAGCTGTTCTCCACGTTTCTGTTAAGTGCGTCAAAAGTAGTTCTGTTGAGTAACTGGTGCGGTATGCCCACTGCTTATTTGAAACCAAGTTGTTATCCTTAAAATCGTGTCGCGCTATGGTATCGTTAACTTCCGATTCCATAATTTGACTTGGAACACTGAGTAAAGATACCGGACGATAGTTCCCACAGTCTGTTTCGTCGTCCTTTTTGTATATAGGTGTTAGTCTTGTATTTTCCAAGCAGAGTAGACAGCCCTACATTTAAAGGAGAACTGAAGTGAAAAATTGTCATTTTTTGTAACACTTTTTTTAGAAAGCCTTACATAAGTAAAGTCGAGTTTAGATAGTTATTACTGTCTATTTCTTGGTTTTCGCGAGAAAATTAGGTTTGAAACTGCGTTTTCCCCGCTTTTCGGGGAAAATCATTGTGGGCTCGTAATGCTTGTCATTGATTTCGGGAACATTGATTTCGTAAACAAGAAGAAAACAAGCGCTAGTTCGCGATAGTGTGGTTTCTCGCGGATTTACTCTGTTATTTCCAACATGAGCGGTGTACAGCCATTTCAGTTTGAGCCAACCTATCCTCTTGGTGAAGAACCAGGTGACTCGGAGGAAGAAAGAGACGAAGAAGACAGCGAACCCAATCTCCATATTAGAGTTGGAAACACCGAATGGTGCATTTGTGGGGGCAATTGTGTTGCGATGTCGACGGCCGATGAATCTTATTGCTGTCAAGAACTGGATGCCCTCAATCAAAAGTTCGACGAGTCAGGGGTTGAATGCATAACCGGCCACGCAAAGTTTAGAATTGTTTGCTTAGATACGGATGTGCTAAATACTGCCCTTGTTGCAATTCACAACGCACGCTGTAATCCTTTGTCGGAACCCATCGAGAACAGGTTAGTTGCTTTGAAAATATAGCCGCAAAAGTGTTTGCTCATTGCATGATCCGCATATATTTTATCTGTTCTAGAACATGGCGTTTAGCAGCCTACCGTCAGTTTACGTGGTGGGTTCATGGTGTACTGGGAAGGAAAAACCGGCGAGTGATTCCAGCGTGCGTTATGAAAGCAATTAGAAATGAATTTCCAGAGGAGAGTGGTGAATATGCCGGATTCAAACCAGCGGAAATCGATTTAAATTAAATTTTCGAGACAAACATTCGTGGATTTTAGCATGCTTTATTGATATTGATTTCCTTCAAATTTATGAATCACAAAGACAGTAATAAACTGATTTCTTTTAATTATTTCCTTTGGATATTCAACAAGTTGCTCCATTCACTTAAGAAATATTAATAATAAATAGTCATGATCAAACACAATATGCATGGTCTGTTCTGAATAAATATTAATTTGAAATTTGAAAGAAATGTATTGCTTGCTGTTGCTTTGAATTTATAGATTGGAGAGCATGTATTTTCAAAAACATTCCTGCTTCACATTTTTTACTTGTCTGACATTTTCTCAGAAAAAATGATTTTAATCACCCACGATCAGAAGTATTTCGATCATTTGATATATGAGCTTGCATCTTGCCTATTCAAAATAAGTACATGTTATTTAGTGTTTCTTTTTAAATTTTTTTGCTAGTGCATTATGTAGTTACTAAGCAGTGTACAAGTGTATATCATGTTTAGTCTCAATCAAAACAAACCATGAAATGATAATAGCAGTAATAATTGTTGAAGGGCTGACTGGGCAAGATGGCCTGGTCTTATATTGTTCAGCACACCAACATCATTGCTTTAATTAATTAACCTAAACTTGGCAGTGGTTGGATTTGAAAGTTAAATGAAAATAACTTTTCCTAGAGAAAACCACCTAAAAGGTAAGAATTGTTTTGGTGTACATGAACAGAAAAAATACCATAGAGAGAGTCAACATATTGCCCAAAGCCCTGCAACAACCATTGCATCAAATTAATTTAAGCATCAGAAAATCTAGAGGTGTGCCTTGCAATAACGTCTGCTTTATCTGGCCGAGGGGTGCAGGCAATGTTGCGTGGAATATGTGGTGCTGTAAGAGTGGCACTTCTTTCAGCAGCATCTTGAATCTTTCTTTCAACAATTGCATCCAGTAGTGGGCGTACATGATCCCTTGTTGTCTTCTCCATAATTGGTTTAGCAATCCACTCCTTACTTCTTTTGGGGAAGACCACCTTGTAGCGAAGCTCTCCCTTGTTGTCTCCCCTTGAAGCAGTGGCATGGTCTCTGCTGGTGTTGGCATTGTGGTCAAGGGCTGCTAGCTGTGTTCGAGCAACCATGCCCTTATACCAAACGTGCTGTCGTTTGGGGAGGTATTTCGTCTGGACGCTGTGGTACACCTCCAAAGATCCAGTGTGGCAGCTGAGTGTCAACTGCTGGATGTCTTTCAGTAAAGTTTTTTCAAATATTACTTCTTTTAATGCCTCATGTGCTGGTGAGCCTGGCCTTAGCCATCTCTTGGTTCTGGCCACATTTCTTGGGATGGGTGGGTGGGGACATTCATGATAAAGATCTGCACTGTCCCAGTGATGGATGTTGGCAGTGTGGTGGACAATTGATATCCACTTCTCCCGTAAGAGTTCCTTGTCCCCATTGCATGTGTCGGCACACCACCAGAGATGGTTGGAGACTGACTTGATCCAGGGAAAAAGATCACCACAGCTTTTCTTCTTTGCCTTTTCAGTTAGTTTTTTAGTGACACTTTTTGCTAAATGCCACACATCAAATTGGTGATCCACATCAGGGTAGTTTCTTTTCATGTCAGACTTAATGCTTACATGGCGATCAGTTGCCACCACCGTCACTTTAGCCCCCTTACCCTGAATATTTTCCATGCACCTTTTAAATCCCTCTCTCTCCATGGCATTACTGCTGGTCACCTCACTGACCTGAACAATTTGGAAGTCAACTATTTTGTCGCTGCTTTGATCAATCATCGTGTAGGTGCCATATTTCGCGTTGTGTCCTGGACTGTCACAACGACCATCTCCAGAAAGCCACAACTCAGTGTCTTTCAACTCGCTTAAAACAGAATTTTGTTCTCCCTCCCAAACTTCATTAATTACTGGAAATAAATATGAGTCTTGAATGTTACAAAATGTTTTCTCACTGAAAAAGGATAACCTTAATATTTCAGCTAATGTAGCTATCTTGGTGTAGGTGGCTCCACTTAAAAGAATTGATGAGGACCTCAAAAGGTTTCCAGCAGCCATCCCTTTGATCATTGGCTGGGTGTTCCAGAAGTAGGTGTGGCCATTTAAGCACTTAAGTGTAACAAGCAACTGAGAACCCTGGGTGGATTCATGCCTTTTCCTTATGCCTGCACCACACTCAGGGCATCTTTTAAAACTTAACTAATTCTGCTCTGAAAACAAGGAACTTGATATCATCTTGTGGGTTGACAGTTTCCGAGTCTTCGGTTTCTGACTGTGAATTGTTTGAGTGATCTGACATTTCATCATTTTTCACTGGTATGTAAGATGGATCCTTTTGAGGTGACTTGTCTACATTGATTTCCTGTTCATGAGAAGGGTCCACTTCATTGGGAGAGATCACTCCCTCACTGTGGTAGATTTCTTCAGTTTAAGTGCTTTGGTCACACATGATCACATCAAATGAAGACTTGTACGTTTGGGACTGGGTTGATTTCATCATAAGTTGTGCTCCTCGTGTGTTAATTTGACACCCAACATCACTCGGAAGCTTATGTGTCGCTGCACTTGTTTGATTTCCTTTCATCAGCTCCAAATTAAGTTGTTCCAGCGGCCCCTCGAATGTAACCTCACTATGATCAATGCCCTGGGAATTTGGACAACCATCTACTGGGTCACATTCACTGGAGGTACTAGCTACACCTGGTTCTGCATGTGCACCCTGGGAGGTTTGGGAGGCAGCTGCTGAATTACATTCAGCAGAGGTACTTAGTTCCACGACATTATTAGGGGAAACATGGTGCGTCGTGGTCAGTGATGCAATATACTGCAAACCAAAGCATACATTCCGTGACTTCAGCAATTGCGTGAGCCGTCCCTCTACATTTAAGATTAAGAGTACTTCGAGTTGCTGGTAGCTAAAATTCATTCAAATTCTTACCTCTCTCTTTGCTCTGTACTGCAAACGGTTTTCAGACGATAATCGAGGCTTCTTCCTTGGCCGATGGACAAAAATTGTTGGTACAGCATCCGGCTTCAATGTACGTTTTGCTTTCAACCCAAGTAGTTCTGCTTTAAGATCACGTGTAAAGCAGTCAGGCTCGAAATGATCGGAACACAACCGAGTATCTTTGGTAACCACAAAGTCAACTCGGGATATTTTCGCTAACCACTCTTGCAAGAGAGAACCTTCTGTAGGAAGACGGTGGAAACTTATTCCGTGCTCCTTTCTAACAGATCGAGAATCATTCGAGCATCCAAAAGCACAACAATAAACCATTACGACGGGACGGGTGGAAACGATCGATATGCACATAAAGTGAGTAGTGAGGCTTACGCAAAATGGATAGCTTTATTTATACCAAAAAGATTGACGCAATACCGGAAAAAAAATCTGCCTGAAATACTCCAAAAAGTTGCGATGAGACATTACCAGTTGCGAAAGGAACGTGACGTGCACTGTAAATTAATCTGGCTCAGTACCTTACGAAATTGCAGTCATGGGATTTCCAGCTGGTGAAGCGGCGAACTTACTCGAAACCCTAAAATGAAGATGAAAATGAATAATAATGCAATTAATTATAAAGACACAAATGTAGACATTGTAGAATAGGCCTGGCACGTACAATGTTCATTTCAACTAGCATGTACCTCCGAACATATTCACTCGCTGCAGCTGTCGAGATTGATTTGACTTCTTTCACTATACTAAGAACAATATAAGTAATTAAATATTCAAAATCAGTTGCATTTCATCATAGAAAAAGCAAAATAAGTATATTTAATTCAAATAACTGGAGTAAATAATCCTTGTAACATATTTACTTCGTGTGGCGAGTGATTTGATCGAACGCTCGCAACTGGTTTCGATTGCGGACGAAAATGTTAACTTGCGCTCCCATGTTCAAGTTGAAACATTTCAGTGAAGATATCACAAATGTAAAGGACTGCTTAAAGGCATCTTTCCATCGTAAATGTCGCAAATCTTTGTTACTACCCTAAACAACAAGGTCAACACCACTCAAAACCCTACTTCTGTTTGTAAGTCTCTCGCACATGTTCCCCATATCTTACGTCATAAACTCCTTTACTCACCGCTGACCCATCCATTCTGAGCCGCAATGCCAATAGCCTAAAATCACAGTAAAACTATTTTTTTTGAAAGCCAAAAAAGGTCGAAATGGTAAAAAAAAGTTTAAAACATTAATATACTAGGCCCAAACTAAAAGAAAAAAAATACTTGATTTTTGCCTTCAGTTCTCCTTTAATGCTTTGATGATAGAGTTTTATGAGCTTTGGAGAGATGCAGTCGGGGCCTGGTGACTTGTTAGTGTTGAAGGATTTGACTTTTTCACATACCGACTGCGATGAAATCGTTATCTCCGCGAGTGGTGGTGATACGTTTGAGATATCCGTAGCATTTTGGCATTTTTTTTCCTACATCTAGGTAGCGCATTGGCTAGCTTTTCGCCAACCAACGCAAAATGTGAATTCATCAGGCGTGCTTTCTCATCATCTGCGACTGCCAGGCTGCCATCGCTTCCCTTCAGAGGGCCAATGTTCTTCATGTGCACTCTCGAGTGTCAGTGTAGCTTTCCTGATCAAGTTCCAATAAGCACTCGTTTTCTTTACTTCTTTAAACATTTTAGAAAATTGGGACGCTTTAGCTTTTCGAAGTAACTTCGTTTCTGACTTCTTTATACTCTTGCCAATGTAGGGGACATTTGTTCCAGGTTGCCTTCTTGAATAATTTGTGTCGTCTGTTCATTTTAAATCGAATATCACTAGTTACCCATGGTGCAGATGAACTTCGTATTTTAACTTCTTTCCAAGGAGCGTGGTCGTCACAGATGTTGGTAAAAAGCATCTGCCAAGCCCAAAGAATATCATTTGCGTCGTCGAGAACTGATGCAACATGGAATGCTGCAGACTCAACATCGCCTCTAAGTTTCTCGGGGTCCAGTTTCTTATAATCCCTTGTTCTGATATGTTTTGGTGGCGGCCTTTTGTTCTTTAGTCGTATATTTGCATATATCAGATCATGATCTACGATACCCAAGGGAAAGGCGCCTGGAATGCTAAAAAGTCTTTCCTTGTTGTGACAATGATATAAATTAAAATTCGTGATGTGATAGTTGTTCTTGTCGTTTTGCATCCCAAACAGGTCGAAAACAGTGCAAAGTTTTTCTGCATTTGTGTTTACGGGAATTTCCGGACTGCCTCTGTTTAAGAGGTGTAAAATGATGTTTGATGATTTCAGCCAAGCCTTTTCGAGCGTAGGTCCGATGCGGTCGAAAAAATAGTACGCTTCAGGTGTCCTATACATGACTAAGAACAGTAGAGAGTTATTAGGGTATTTAACCTGTAACTAGATCGCTTCAAGATCGTCATTATACAAATCCTTTCGTTGGATTGCCTTCAAGTGCGCCGCATAATAAAGTACAGAGCCACCACCGTTTCGTCGTTTTCGATCAAACCTTACAAACTTCATTCCGTTAATGTCCAGTGCCGCATCTGGTACGGTTTTGTCAAGGTGAGTTTTAGTTACGGCAAGGATTTCAAATCTACATATTGACTGCAAACACCTCAGTTCCTCGATCTTAATTCTTAAGCAATAGACGTTCAAGTGTGCAACTCTAAGGTCCTTACTTTATAGTCTCTAGCTTCTGTACGAGGTCCAATAAGTGATTTTAATCTTCTTCTTTGTGTAACTGACTAAGAGTTGTTGCTGTGTCCTCAGAATCCGCCGTAATCAGGAATGAATCATTAGAAATAGAAGCATAGGGGAGAGATTGTAATAGCGTGAAGTTGATTTTCCATGCCGGTGTAGGATGTTGTTGACATGCTGGGCAGGTCCAGATCGATGGGTCGTTTATTTGAATTAACTTGAATTGCTTTACCGCGACCTCTCCACACCTCGTGTGGTATTTAAAGCCACAAGAGCTGCAGTTAAGTGACCGATGATTACGAGCTATAGTTCTCTAGCACTTATGATATTTCGGCTTCTCGTTGTTTGGGCCAGGGCGTAAATCGACATCCCAGCTAATAAACAAATGAGACAGATGAAAGGCGGAGACGCTGTTGGGATATCGGGTCATCCTACAGCTGAAGAAGCCATTGGAAGAGGTCTTCGAGTATCCAAGATAGCGCCTATGATTGATCTGAAGCACGAGTTCCGGAAGCCGTAAGCTATCTCGGTGGAGGCATTTCAATGTAATTTCCATTGAATATTGGCGATTGTCAACTGTTTTCTGCCATAGGCTCTTGTTCCTGCTGTAGCTGAAGATGATACCGAAGGTTATCAGACGAGTTAGTATCAACTTTAAGAAGCCGTGTCGCTTTCCCGCCATGTCCATCCTTGCGATCGTTTGCGATTATATGTGAACCAGGCTTAGAGACTTGAATGTGTAGACGTTCACCCTTACGGTAATTACTTAAAGAATATTTGCAGTAGGGATGCCAATGCAATTCTGAAAAACCATCTTACTTAACCATGTGTGTGTTTCAGGTTCAACTTGTAAAGAACAGATCATAATTCTTCATGCCGTTTATCTTGCTGTCATTGCATTTCTCCTGCTGGCTATCATTGTACTCTGTGTAATACTTTGGAGAATTCGCAGGAGTCCAGGTAACAGGAGTCAATACTATAAAAGATACTTCATCAACATTAACACCACTGTGACGATATTACAGATATTAAACCAGTTCAGACTTTTAATTTTTAGTCCTTGTCCCCCATTAAAAGTTTCCCAATATTTTTTAATTTCTTAAGATCCACCTCGAAAAGCTAAACAATTGAGGCCTTATTATGTCAACCCATTCTATTCCTCATAGTATTTTGTGTCGCACCCTTCTACACTCGCGCTTGTCATCAGGGCTGTCCACAAGTTGCTCCGAAAAGTCAAAAATGTTGCTCCAAAAAGTCCAAAACGTTGCTCAAAAGTTGCTCAAGAATCTCAAAGTTGCTCAAAAGTTGCTCAATAAAAATTCACGTTGGTATACTGTTAGTAATAAATTTGTAGTCAGTTGGATTGACTGTACCGCGGACATTTCTCTTCTTTTCTGTGGGATTGCTCTGTACTTTCCTTTCTCGGGCAATACTAGCTTTAGCTGCTTCACTTAAATTAGCTCCGACATTCGCAGCTATTGTTAATGGCTTTCGGCTGAATCAGAATCACTCGACATAAGTCTTCATCCGTCATTTTGTTCACGTCAGTAATTTGCCACAGGAAGACCAGAACTTCATAATTGAATTCATAGTTCGAAAAACCTCACTTCTTGTCCTTATTTGCTATGAGAATTTTTTCGACTTCACGTTTAAGTTAAGAAAAGAACAAAAATTGCTAGAAAATGAAAAGTTGCTCAAAGTTGCTAGAAAGTGAAAAAGTTGCTCGAAATCAGAAAAGTTGCCCAAAAGTTGCCGAGCAACTTGTGGACACCCCTACTTGTCATAGTTTTCAGAGCTCAGCATTTTTCATTATAACTGACGTAATTTTCTTCATTATTACTTTATTCGTTGCTTTTTTTCTTTTGATTTAAAACAGCTTAGTTATCAGAATCCTAATCACAATAAGTCGTGGTTGGTATAGACAAATATTTAATTCTATTCAACTGTGGTGCTATTAAGAAAGTGCAGTGAAGATAAATTTGATAAATTATAAGGCTTCTGTCCTTTTGCTTTATTTCCAGAGTTCAGAAGAGCAAATCGGTGAGCAAGAACTACGATTTTTGTTCAGTATAAATTTAGTTATTTTGATTTAACCTTGAATAATTTTACCTTTCATGCCTTAGTTATCAGACTATCACAGCTTATGGGCCACTGTGTTTTCTCCAAACAGAAAAACATGTTCACGATGCGGAGAGATTATAATAATGGTACGTCATTTACCGTGGCCTACTTCCAGCTGTATTATCTAATGTCCTTTTTAGGTAATCACTAAGTATAGTATCGGCTTCTTTTTTATACCATTATCTGCTAACGTAAATGAGGATCATATTACTAATGAGTCTTTTAATTTGTAGAATTCCATGGCAGCAGAAGATAATACCCGGACTTTAAGCCGTGCAAGGCCTGATAACATTACTTACGAACTTACGAACAAACCAGAAGGTTCAGATTACATGCCTCTTGATCCATCAACAAGAAGCTGGGAAGTTAAGCGGAGCCAAGTCAAAATTATAAAACTTCTTCGAAAAGGGCTCTTCTCTCATGTTGCTAAGGCAACAGCACGAGGCATAGGAGGAAGTAAAGGAGAGATCACGGTAGCAGTAAAAATGTTGAAAGGTGAGCAATGTAGCTAGAACTTGAATACTTGATCTCAGTGAAGGGAAACATACCTTCAATTTACAGTCAGAAGTGTTTGGCACGTGAATAACTCAATTTATAGACCAACTCAGCAATTTCTTGGCATCTTGAGCTATCTTATTGGCCCTCCACCACGGGTTATTCAACATAAGTATAAAAAAAAAACAGTGAATAGCGTGGAAGGTTCGCTCTCGGATTGGCTACTCAATCTCCAAATATCCTTTGCTATCTACTTCAGTGCAAGTGGCGTGAACTTCGAAAAAAAAATAGCGTCCTTGTGTGCATCCGTGACAAGCGAAAAAGTAATTCAAGTTAACAGCAAAGCAGTCCCAGAAACTACTTAGAAGGCGACTAAATTTGGTTTAGCCGTGTTTCAAGGTAATTGTTTATGTTTTTAACCGGATTTTATCGATAAAAGCTAGTTAAAGCCAACGAGAAGGGTTTTGTTTACAAATGCAAACTAATCGTACGTAACCAAACTTGAGACCACTTGTTTACTTGAGAACCAGAGTTGAATTATATTTTTTACAGAATGGTTTGAAATACAGAAAGAGTTTGCAACCATCCGGTAGAAATGTCGCCACCACAACTAACTAAATGTCTTTAAATTGTCTAAAATTTTATATGTCATTAAGAAAACGATTACAAAAAGATATCTTTTAACGCGATCCGAGCCGCGTTGGATCGTCACTTGAGAAGTCCTCCATTTTCCAAGCCATTTTCAATTGTTGGAGACAGTCAATTTAACGATGCAAATACTTCTCTGAGCAATTTTTTGAAATCCCTCAGCAATAGTGGTCAAATAGCGCTAATGCACAAGCAACTTATAACAAAGGAAGTCGTTTCCCAAACTTTATGAAGAAGGCGAGTTCGTTGACGTTAATTCACCCAACCAAATAAACTGCAGCAAGTAGACTGGTTTTTTATCAGTCCGTTTCTTGGAAGGGGAGGTCGCAAGAACCAGCAGCTTTTAAAGAAGCACATGCTCGTCTTCAGACAAATCCAAGTGGTGAAAAGTAACTCGAAATGAGTGGAGAGACGGGAGCAGTGTTGGCGACCAGAAACTACCGAGGTGGCCTCGACGACAAAGAAGACGTGTCACACGGCAAAAGAGTCGAAAGACCTGGCTCAAAACGCTTCCCGGTCAAACCTATCGAGAAATACCTGTCACATCGAATCCCTGGTGCAGCAATAGAATGATTTCCGCACAGGGCCCTACTTCGTTATGCGTACGGTTCTTTGTTTGAAGAAAACAATAGCGATAACCATAGGCGTCCTTTGGGACTGTTGCGCTTTGTTTGTTCTTCTTAGAGGTTTTTTCTAAGTCTACATGGACTTTAAAAAGATCGGTTGAATTTCTGACTGAACTAGGGAAAGTCGAAAATTTCCAACTTAATATTTGCACTTTTCTTCCATTTTAGCCATTTGTCAATTCTAAAATAAGCGAAAGAAGTCGAGTCTTAAGAAATCTTTGTATAATTACCCTTCACATTCTTAGATATGAAATAAAATATAAAATAAAAGTTCGCAGAAATTTAATGCCTGTCTTCTTTGTGGTCTTAAAATTGTCCTTCGTCTCTTTGTCAATTTACTAAAACATTGCAAAGTGTAGGTTTGTTAATTTCTTTTCTGCATAATGCACGGCTCTTTCCACCGAATCACGAACGGTGCATAGAGAGGGCTCCTTATCGCATATTGTACAAATCATATCGCATATTGTACAAAGAGGTTTTACTGGGGAAATTAATCAAGACACTACAACGATGAAACACTGACCAGGGCAGGACCAAGCAATAGCGACAAATTGAAACCGCTGCATGCGCAAAATAAAGTCCGGTAAATCTCATTGTCGTGCAAATCACGCTTCAACAATTTTGAGCAGTTGTGCTATCCTTGGCGTCGTCGTCGTGTCTGCTTAGCCTCCCTACTGAGGTTGCTTCATTGATATATACTAAAACAATTTCTCTCTTCAATGTCGGTGAATGTTGGCTTTAGTAATAGGTACGTCGCCTCTTCGCAGCTCGAAAGACTATTCTGCCACTATTCACCTCGATTTCTGAGAATATTTGTTGAGTTTAATCATTTAACTTTGCAATATGGTAAACTGTTATTATTTTAAATATTAGGATATACAAGGACTTTTTTTATTAGGGGATGCTCCTGACACAGATAGGATGGACCTGTTGTCAGAACTGGAACTGATGAAGAAACTGAAGCCTCATCCTCACGTTATAAAGTTGCTTGGATGCGTAACAGAAACTGGTGAGTTGGCTTTCAAACTATAATTGCTACAGAGAAACCGAACCACTATTAGCTGCCATACCTTTACAGCTAGTTTTGTTAAATTTGCTTTTTCCATAAAATCATAGAACACAGTTGATTAACTGTGCAACTACGTACGATCGGAAATTCGTTTTTTTTTTTTTGCTTTAATCGAATTTCAGTAACATGCGACTAGATCACTTTCCCTGCCAAGTCTTGAGGCAAAATTCGGAGGGAATTATTTTGAGAACAATTTTCGTACTGGGCAGAACGCTATTGCTGATTTCAAAAATGGCCGCGAAACATGTTGAAGTGCTGGGTCGAGCTGCACCAAAGAGGAAATGACGTCAACGACTTAACAATGGAAAACTCGTGTGGCTAATTTCGCATACATCCTGAGTGTTTTCGATTGCTGAAAGTATTTTTTTCTTCGAGATTCATCATGCCTGGTATGCGCTGCATCGTTTAGGATTGTGAAAACACAAGTAATAACGAGTTAGCGCTCTCAATCAATAATTCGGCTGATAGTATTAGTGTTCGCGTGGTGGAAACATTTCCTTTATATACACCGGAAGAAGCTTTATGCGTGTTGGAAAATTGCCATGTGCTCGGTACATTTTACTTAAGACCGTTTTAGAAGGGCTTTTTCAAAGAAGGCGTTACAAGGCCATTGAAGCCAGGTTCAATTCCAACGATTTGGAAGACCGAACCAAAACACATATCAGAGCGGAGTCGTCTAAGGGTAGGTGCTCTTGTTTATTTTTTGTTGTCATATTTAACCCATTAGGTCGCCTCTCTGGGCTCAATTCTTGACTTAACTGATTTTATATTTCCACTAGCCCTTCCAAGGCATGTCTTTTGGATGATCTTAAGTTTTCTCACCATCTAGTCTTATTTGCTGCTTTCTTTCGGAGCAATATTGTAGCAATCACTAAAAATGGTTATGATACAAATGGATCAAGGCGCCAGATGCGAGATATATCATACTATTTGGGAATATATGTTGAATGTGGCCTGCCTTGTATGCATGGTGTTTGACTCTGTTCTGTACGATTCCTCTTACTTACTCCACGTGCTATTTTTATCATAGACGAAGCGAGTTAATGTGTATGTAGTAATCTTGTCTTTATTCAAATTCTACTGAAAATATAATGTCTGATAATGCAACATACTATCCAGAATTTGTTTAGTCACCCAAGACTTTACTTTAACAAACATTTTCCAAGGAAATGTTTAATAAGTATACTTGACAGATATCTTATCTTTTTCCAAGAAATCTAAAAGACAATGATAAAAATTGAGCAAAGAGAAGTGATTCCAAATCATCGAAAGCTTGGGTAATCCTTGCGTCTCTAATGTGCTTTCACCTCAACTCAACAGCATCTGGAGGACCTAAACCTTCCAAGGTTTGATTCTTCACTCCCGCATGCTAGCAACAAGCATAAAGATTTGCCAAATACACTGTTCAGGGCTTGTGTCCATGGGCATGGCCAGAAATTCCGCATATTGCAACGACGCACGCGCGGGGTACTTGGCAATATAGCCACCAAACACTCAAAGGAGATGTGTGGCAGAAATAAAGCAAAAAAAAAATAGAACAAGTTCTGGTTTACCGGAACAAGTGTCGCGATCCGATCGAGTTCCTGAGGGTTTCCTGGGCTATTCTGATTAGATTTTATCAACAATCGTTACTGGCCCTGCTTTTGATTGATGTTTATATTTTCGAAGCATGGCTCGATCATAGAGCTTGAAGTCCAATATTTGCACGCCAAACAGACTTTGATCCGCCATGGCAGACAACATAATCGGGATATCCCAAGTGCCGCGATCGCTTGAGGAACAGCACGGTATGATGTACTAGTTGACTAATTTTCATCTGCCGTGCTGATTTCTTCGCCCTGCTAATTAACAATTATTCGCCGAAGGCGTAGTGATTCTCGGTGAATATTCACCGAGATGAAGTCGAGGTGAATATTCAGCGAGAATCACTGAGCCTGAGGCGAATAATTGTTAATTAGATATTATTAAATACATAGATGATTATTTCAAAAAAGAAGAGAAAAGTATTGAACAACACGAAAAAATTTATTTCATCACAAGCGCGCGAACGACTGGCAGCCATTTTGTTCGTCGAGATGATTATCGGCTGATAATCCGAGATAGCGAACCAATCAGAGCGCGCGATTTTGTATAATCACCCGAGTATTTATACTAATTGCCTTTAAAAACAGTTCAGAGTAGCACAAATCAGTTCTAAAGAAAGCAAAGATATCAAATGTCACGCGACCGTCTATGTTGTGTTGATCCGAGGAACACATGTCGTATTCTTGGGCAAAAACTCGCATTTTGCAGCAAACTCCGCCATGTTTGGTATCACAATTTTAAGTGAAAAACAAGCTTTCTAATGCTGTAGAGCATTGTGGGGTACAAGGACAATCAAGGGTACTTTTGGCTAGTAAACATCCCCATGGACACGTCGTATTTTAGCGTGGAATATTAAGATTTTTCACGCAACCACTAGACCGGATCGGTTTTTGTTTGCAGTAGATGAAAAAAGCGGGTTTTGAGACAATTTAGCTTTTAAGCTAATTTTGACAAAGATTTTGATAGTGATTTCATTAGCGAGCGTACTAACACAAAGCCCGACACAAAGCCCGACACAAAGCCCATATCAAGCCTATACCAATCCTAACACAAAGCCCATATCAAGCCTATACCAATCCTAACACAAAGCCCATACCAAGCCTATACCAATCCTAACACAAAGCCCATACCAAGCCTATACCAATCCTAACACAAAGCCCATACCAAGCCTATACCAATCCTAACACAAAGCCCATACCAAGCCTATACCAATCCTAACACAAAGCCCATACCAAGCCTATACCAATCCTAACACAAAGCCCATACTAAGCCTATACCAATCCTAACACAAAGCCCATACCAAGCCTATACCAATCCCGACACAAAGCCCGACACAAAGCTCATACCAAGCCTATACCAATCCTAACACAAAGCCCATACCAAGCCTATACCAATCCTAACACAAAGCCCATACCAAGCCTATACCAATCCTAACACAAAGCCCATACCAAGCTTATACCAATCCTAACACCAAGCCTATACAAAGCCTATACAAAAGCCTAACACCAAGCCTATACCAATCCTAACACCAAGCCTATACAAAGCCTATACAAAGCCCGACACCAAGCCCACACCAATCCTAACACCAAGCCTATACCAATACTAACACAAAGCCCGACACAAAGCCCACACCAAGCCTATACAAAGTCTATACCAATACTAACACAAAGCCCGACACCAAGCCTAACACCAAGCCTAAAACAAAGCCCACAATTTTGGTTATAAGCTAATTTTGACAAAGATTTTGTTAGTGATTTCAGGTTTTGGGCTAATTTAAGTTTAAGCTAATTTTATCAGAGGTTTTATAAAAAAAATTGAATTCTAAAATAGATTTAAAGGATTAAAATGATTTGATAAACATGGAAGATAAAAACGTGAAAGAACTTAAACTCCTCGCTAAAGAGCGGGGGATACCAAGATATTATAGGTTGCGAAGAGCGCAACTTATTGAAGCTTTAGAAAATGTTGTAACCCCACAAAGGCCCATTGAAGATTTAGAAAATGTTATAACCGAATATATAACACAACTAAAAACTAATAATTATAAGTGTATTCATGATAAAATAAAATATTTTTGCAAAGAATGCGATGGATCACAAATATGTGAACACAATAAACAGAAATCACGCTGTAAAGAATGTAATGGTGGTAGTATTTGTGAGCATAAACGAAGGAGGTATCAATGTAAAGAATGTAATGGGAGAGGAATATGTATTCATGGAAAACAAAGATGGTTTTGTACGTGGTGTGAAAAATAAAAAAATTATGTTATATAACGCAAATAAGTGTTACATAACAAAGTTAGGGTGTTTTGTAAAGATAAAAAAATTGATTTAAAGACGTCCAATATTTAACAAAAAATCTAAATGGAAAAATTAAGAGATTTATATACTTTTGAATTAAAATTAATGGCGAAAGATCTAGAAATTAAAGGAAGATCAAAAATGAGTAAAAAAGAGTTAATTGATGAAATTAAAAAATTTAAAGATGAGGAAATTACTAATTTAATTGAAAAAGTTACCTCTATTAGTAAAATTATTTGTGATCATGGTAAATTAAAAAAATTTTGTAATGATTGTAACGGACATAATTGTAAGCATAATAAATATAAATATCGTTGTAAAGAATGTGGGGGATCACAAATATGTGAACACAATAAACAAAAACAACAATGTAAAGAATGCGGAGGATCACAAATATGTATACATAATAAACAAAAAGCTTCTTGTAAAGAATGTAGAAAAAATAAAAATTGATTTAAAGAAAAAATATAAATTATAAAATAAAAGATGAATATAAAATTTTTAACTATTAAATATGATAATAAAGAAAAAAAGTGTTTAAAAGATTTCTTTGATGAAGCAAGTAAAGATTTATCAATTTGTATAAAAGAGAATGATAATTTAATGATTATTGCAACAAATATTAATCCAAATAATTTTGAATCAGATAAGTGTGTATTTTTTGGTTTTAAAATTTGTTATCTATTGGGGGATAGTCAACCAGTAATGAGAGGCGGACGATTGTATGCTAGAGAATTTACTACAAACGGAGTAAAGTTGCATAAAATTGAGGAAGATATTAATTTTGATAAAGAGTATTTTGAAAAAGCAATTAAAGTTAATAATGAAAGAGAAATTAATAGTAATTTAGAAATATTTATTAATTCATTTGAGATTAGTTTTAATATAGTAATTAGAGATAAAAATAAGTTTTACGAAAAAATACAAAAACATGTAAATGAAGGTATATCTTCTTGTTTTTCTATCTCACCGCCCAATAGAAATATGTTTGAGGGTATGAAAGTAGTATCTTTAAATAATTAGTAATACAAAGTTTAATTTTATGTTATATAACCCAATAAATGGTTACATAACAAAATTTATTTAAATCTTAAACTAAAAGTTACAGATCCTCCTTTTAGATAAAATCTTTTCCAATCAGTGTCTAAAATGGTTAAATCAAAGTGATTAATCAAGTTATCGTATTTTCTAATTGGAATAGATGGATAATCTTTTGATGGAATGTTTGCTAGCAATTGGGATGGTTGTATTTTTACAAGATCTCCATTTTTACCTTTATTTGTGTATGACATTCTATTATCAACTATGCTGCATAAAAGTCTCAAAGGTTCTTTTATAGTTATATCTATTTGATGTATTTTAAATAAAATCTCCGGCACCCCTAAAGAATTTTGCAAACCCTGGCTAAATTTAATGTTAATTGTTTTATTGTTGATTATGTAAGCAAAATTATCTCCGATAATCATTGTTATATTTTTACCCTTTTCACTGAGCTCAATTAATATTTTTATATCATTTATGGAATATGTTCCTGGATTAAATATTACTAAAGGCTTATCTTGTTCATCAGTTATTTTTTCTTGATTTCTTAAGGTTATTGATCTTTTTGTTTTAATATTACAATCTAAAAGTTGTAATTCGCTAACGTGTTTCATTGGAGGATCTAAATAAACCCTAGTTTCAGAATCATACATTGTAATGCTGAACATATTTTTGATTAAATTATATTAGTTTTTAGATTATTTATAAAAATTAAGAAAATGGAAACTAATATACTTCAAAGGCGTATATTTCTTGAACCCAAATATTTAGATAAAAATATTATGAATCATCTTTTAAAAACAATTAATAAAGCAATGTTTGGCGAATTTGATAAAGAATACGGATATATTATTTCAGTAAATCGTATAATAAAAATTGTAGATAATGAAAATACTTTTTTTGTTTTAAAATTTGAAGCAAAAACATATAAACCAAAAATTAAACAAAAAGTTGATGGCGTAGTATGTGGGGTTTATGAAGAAGGTATTTTTATTAAGGTTTTTGAAAAAATGAAGATTTTAATTCCACATATTTATTTAAAAGATTATAAGTTTAATGATGTTTTTCATTCATATGAAAATAATAATAACAAAATTGGAATAGGCGATAAAATTAATGTTGAAATAAAAGCAGTTAAATATGATAAAAATGGATTTTGTTGCATTGGGTTTTTAGTTTAAATATTTTGTTTTGATTACATTTTTAGATTTTTATAATCAAAATATTATCGAAATAAAAACCAAGATAATAATCCTCCAGCAAACATTAAAACAATAAGAGTATTTTGATGAGAAGATGTTTCTGTATTACTAACTTCATCGCTATTGTTTGATTCATTGATATTTAATTTGGGTTTTATATTTTTACTCAGCCGAGCATTAGTATTTAATAAAACCTTTGATGTTCCTAAACTATGGGTTATTCCAACTGTTTTTGTTTTAACATTTATTGAATTATTTACCCCAAATTTCATATCTTTTGTTGCTGTTTGCAGATAATTATTGTATCCAATAACGCTTTCTGTATTTATAATTAAATTGCTTGGCATCAACAAAACACCAGGAGCTATAGCAAAATCAAGCCGCGCTTTTGAATCATGAAGCGTTTTTTGATATCTTTTATTTGAATTTGCAATATCATTTTTAATCACAGAGCTTTCAAATAAATCTATGAAATTTTGCCGAGTATTAATTGCCCCTCCTCCATTACCAATAATTGAACTCCTAGTATTAACTTGAGCTCCCAAAACGCAATAAACAAAAGCCTCAATCGATCTATTTATTCTTCCTAATCCAGCATTTGTTAATCCATATCCAGATTTAGGTATAAACCAAGCATATTGAAAATCAACAAAGTAATCATTTCGAAGCATAGATATTAAATTTCCATCTATTTTCTTTCCACCATCATCTGAAAATCTATTTGAACTGCTTGGCCATATATTAGCTTCTGTATCATAAGCTCTTACAATTCTAACATCTTGATTTCCACCACCTTTTGCTTGTGCACTAAAGCTTCCAGGAACTTTTTCGGAGTCTATGTATCCTTTTACATAATCAATGAATACATCCCCAACACCATGATTTGCTCCTCCTTTCCATCTAAAATCAGCTAAAGGTTTATTCCATCCTTTATAATCTTGATTATTGCTTAAGCCAAATTCTGCGCATAAACGATTATAAGCATTTTTGTTGTATGGATTATTTTTTAAAGAAAAAGTTTTTTCTTCAGGAAATGGTATAGATAATTCATATAATATTCTTCTTATTGTAAAGTAAATGTGAAATATAAAAAAACTTCTAATAACTTTTGGGTAATTAAAACTATCATTTAAACTTACACCGCATCCAGATGTTGCACACCAAACCGCCATGTTTAACTGCTGTGGCCAGTGATTAATATTTGGTTTACTCAACCAAGCTCTAGCTTCTTTACCGCTAGTAAGTCCCACGGTTTGATTTTTAAATACATTTTTCATTGGCATGATAAAATGATCTTTATCTGAAACATATATATCTAGATTGGTTAAAGTTTTTGTTACATCAGTTGTAAAGTCGTCAAATTTAATAGCAGGTATTGGATAAGATTGCTTTGTATTTGATAAACTATTTGGAAACGAGTCAACTTTAGGTTTCTTTTCTAAGCCTAAATCTTTCCATAATTGGGTTTTCAAATTATTAGAAAGATCATCAGTCCATGTTTTTCCAGAAGGATCATCATCAGACATAACTGTTACCCCATTAATTTTCCATTTAATATATCCACCAAATGAATCATTAATAAATGTAAATTTATCAAGGTTAACATTTGGATATTGATTTTTGAAATCGTCTAATAACATGTTATTCTTTGTGTTTCAATTAATCTGATCTTTAGATCTAGAATAAGATGTAAATTTAATTAACCTCTCTTCTAATTCCCGCAAAACAATTACAACCAACATCGGTTCTCTCATATGAAATTTTTAATGTCCGGTAAGTTCTTTTAATAGATTTTCGCGAACTTCCCTCCTTATCACAGACATATCCAAGTTTTTTTCTACGTCTTTTCTAAATTTTTGTCGTATTTCAAGTTTTAGTTTTTGAAACTTTTCCAATTCTGCTAAAATTATAGAAAATTCTTTATCAGATATAACATTATCTTTCAAAGCTTTTGAAACTAAATCGTTAATTGTGTTTAATTTTGATTTTGCAATTGCGGCGGTTTGTTCGTGTTTACTAACTTTATTTGAAAGTTTTTTAGAAGCAAAACCAAATCCAACAGACAACCCACCAAAAACTCCACCCACAACCCCCAAAGGAACACCAACAATAACACCAAAACCAGTGAGAGATGTAGTCAAACCACTCGCAGATAGGATAACTGAAATCAAACCACCAGAAACACTAATTTTTGTACATATTCCTCTAGCTCTATTATATTTTTTCCTTACTTCTTCGTAATGTTTAATTTCTTTCTCAAGATTTTGTAATACTTCGCTTGATTTTTGTAATCTGAAGTTAATTACATTATCTCCTCCTTGTGTTTGAAAATTATTATTAGGTAGTTGAGGATAAATCTTGTTGTAATCTTCCATATGTTTTACTACTCAACATGATATCTTTAGACCTACTTTCTCTTCTTTTTTATACTTTCCACAAAATATAAAACAACAGCCATTATCAAAAGCCAAGCATTCTTTCCTAAAAATCCAATAACCTCGCCAGCTGTTTTGAAAAGAAAGCTAACTATTGCTCCAACCATTCCTGGCAATATTTCACCTAATTTTTTACCTATAGTTTTTAATCCATTTCCCAACCCCCTACCTAATGTTGATAAACCTTTTGAAAGATTAGAAACTATAACTCCAATTACTAAACCAACAGCGCTTAAAACTGCAAATACTGTAAATCCATGTTTTTTGAATATATCTTTAATTCGTTCTCGTAATGGCATTCTTTCCAAGATTTTCTCACTCTCAACCTCTCGTTTGGTAATTTCATCATTACGATCATCAAATTCTTCATCTAAAGTCTCTATTCTAGATGTTTCCTCTGGCGTTTTTAAGGGCTTATCCTTAATGAATTTTTTCTCCTCCCTATTTTTGTTTTGTAATTCTTTCATCTTTTTAATCTCACGATTATTTTTTTCCACAATTTCTTCTGCTCTTGGCCCTAAAGCATTTTTTAATTGCCCATCAGGAAGTTTAGCTCCTGTTTTATAATTTATAAATTCTCCATCTCTAAGAACATATTCAGCCGCATTACTTCTACCTGGTAATTTAATGGTGGGTAATTTTATTCCTTGTCCTATATCTTTGAGATATGTTAAAAATTTTTGAAATTTTGGACGCGGATATTTCACTTTTATTTCATCTTTAGATTCTTCTTTTTCTTTCATCTTTTTTAAAAGGGGTTGATTTTCATTAATACCACCAAATGGAGTTTCTTGCTCTTCATCTTCACCATCATAATTAGGATATTCTGGTTGGTTTGTAGATGTAATCGTATCCATTTCAATACCATCATCATCATCATCTTCATCATACCCATCGTCATCATCACCATCATTTAGCTCGGTTGGATCTAAATATTCTCCTCCTTCTGCCATTTTTAGTCATGATTAATAACCCTTTAAACTAAATCTTTAGAGTTATAATTTAAAATAATTTACTTGCTACATACCCTAAAGCCAACATTCCAGCTCCAACATATACCATTTCTCCTGTTTTTTGTTCATCGCTTGGTTTGTAATAATCAGAGAATTTTGGCTCATGCATTTGCCCATACAATTCAAAAGCTTGGTCTGTAGTTGAAATATTTTTTGATGCTTGATATTTATTTTCCTTTCGCTGCATTTTCCAATCAAGCATTTCTTGTCTTTTTTTCTGATATTCTGCGTAATCTCTTTGATATTTTTCCATTGCTTTATCATGTCGTATTTTTTCTGTGTCAACATTTTTCTTGGATAAATATTTTGCAAGATAATTTCCGCCAACAAATGCTGTTGCATTCAATATAGCCCCACCAATCATCATCGCTATTGATGCCATATTTAATTATTTTGGTAAAATCTTTTGATCCTCTAAATATGTTTTAAGATACATACTTCCAGATAATACAGCCACCCATTTTGCATAATTTGTAATACTTGAGGATGGGTCATTCAAAAATGATTCTTTCATTACCTTTTTAGCTACATATCCAACTCCAGCCCCTAATCCGATAAGTGTCGCTGAATCAGTTACAGTTTTCACAAGTTTGTTTTCGCTTGACATAATTTTTTACTGTATCAGTAAGAAACCTTTAGATGACTTTAGTAATTATTCCATTCCTAAAGATTTTGGAGTTATAGACAATGGTATCTTTGTTGGCTGTGGTATTTGCGGCACTTGTGATAAATCAGGTATTCTATTTTTATATTCATCTCTAGCTTTTTCCTTATATCTCATAAAAAGATCAAATGCTGTAAATCCTAATCCAACAACGGATAAAACAGTAGTAAAAGATAACTCTGGTAGCCATGATTTATATTCATTATTTGTCTTTTCTTGATTATACTCTCTTTCTATATTTTCATTTTGCACCTCTCGTTTCATTTCCCTAGCTAATGCTTCTTTTGCTTTTTTATTATATTCTGCTAATTTCTTTCCAGCCGCAACCTTTTTAGGATCTTTCTCCCTCTTTTTAGTATCTTTATTTTCAGGTTTGGGATCTGCAGTAATTTGTTCAACTTGTTCATTTTGTTCAGACATTGTTATTTAGATGCTACAAATAAGTTTTTAGATCTGTTTAATATACAGTATCAATACCTTCAGTAGATTGCTTAGTTTCCTGATCAGTTGTGTTAGAATTTACTGAAAATTGTTGATTTTTGTTGAATTTTATGTGTTTAGCTACTTGAAATAATCCGCTAGCAAGTGCTGCCAATCTTCCTGCTTTTAATGCTAAGAGCCCAACAATGTTTGTTAGTTCGCGATTAACCAAATCATTATTCTTCAAATCAGAACAAAGAGATTCTATATCATCAACCGGAACTAAATATGAAATAAGTTTGGAAACTAATTGAAGGGATGAATCTACCAACCCACCATTAATTTTCTTACCCATTACCGCTTGATACCGGCTAAAATATTTTTCTACATCGCGTCCTGATAATTTTTTTATATCACCCAGACTCATTTCAACTCCTAAATATTCCTTTGTTGTTCCGAGCGCAGCGAGAATAGCAAGTGATTCTTGTTTTATCTCAACTTCATTATCTTTTTCCGACGGTTGGTCTGTCTTTTCTTCAATATAATCTTCAACGTTTGTCATCTTTGTTAAATCACTTCGGGTATCTCTAAATAGCAATTAAATGGATGACGTAAAGATAAACATAACCTAGAATATTTTTCAGTTTTCAGGAGATGCATAAACTTTTTACCTAATTCATAATCCAAATCACCGCCATAATCTTCAAAAAACATTTTCATACCTTTCTGCGATGGATTATGGAAAGTAACAACGCAGGCTACATTTTCCCTGAATGGTTTTGCTATTGATGTTAATTGTTGAGTTAAAACCCACATTGATAATCCGTGATGCCTTCCGGAGAATGCTAAATCTATAAATTTATTAGATCTTTTCTTCAGATCAGTGGATACAGCGCAATCATCTAAAATTATTAATGTATTGAGCCCAGAAAATAAAGTTTGACAATCATTTAACAATTCATTAATCTCATCAATGTTACTTGCATCTGGTGATAATACAAAGAATCTCTTGTCCCCACGAGCAAAATTATGATATGTTTTATTTTTAGAATAAGTTGGACAAATTAAAACAATATATTCAAAAACTTTTCGGAAAGGACCTCGGAGTTGATCAATTAAGTACTTTGTTTTTCCACAATTTGTTGGTCCAGTTATAATACAAAGAAAAGGAATTTTATCTCGTAAATCTTCCATAATTTTTGTATCATAACATTATGTTTTTAGATTCTCAGTACTTAATTGATCTCAAACTTGAATTCATTATTTCCATCATTGCATCAGCCACAACAAACATATAACAAGTTACTGTTTCTGCGGTATTTTTTGTCTTCCTTTTAATTTCTATTTTTACACCATCGTGTGTATTATTTAGAGCCAGCCCACCACCATGAATACCATTATCTGGGTGAGTTCTAGTATCAACCCAAAGAGCAAACTTATCCGCGTAAAAATCTTCTTCTTTTAATGAAATTTGTAAACCATCATCTCTATGAAAGCGTTTTTTCACGGATTCCCAAAGATCAGATGGAATCATCCCTCTAGAGTATATTCTATTTGGTACACCATCAACATCTATATTAACAGAAGTTATATTTGGATTATAAAATTTTTCAGAATCTCTTAATCCACCGACATGTGGCAGAGTAAACAAAAATAATATTCCAGTCATTGATCTTCTTGGTAAATTAATATGTTGATTAATAACCCCATCGGCGGCTACTCTAAATGTAAAAGTTTTGTGTAAAGTAATATTTTCATAAAAGAATCCTTTACCAACTTGATATGCTGATTGTGCTTCACGCGCCAAGTATTCGCTTGAAATTGAAGAATATTCTAACTCCAAGTTTTTGATTGAATATGATGGTGCTTTAGTTGTATCTGAATATTTAACAATATCATGAAGTGAGGCTAGTGTAATCTCAAATATTAAATGATTTTCTAATGCTTTTGGATAAAAAACCCCATGATCTTTTAAAACAGGATGATCTATTGGTATTCTATACTTAGTATTGTGTACTACTGCAAGAGCTACTTCCTTTGCATTTGTATCTACCTTATCACCCGCATTTGTTCTAAGTTTTCTCATATTTTCTTCTGAAATACCTTGTTTTAATCTATCTTCACGCTCTTCTTTAGTTAAAAATAAATCATGATATGTTTTAAACAGATCATATCTTTGTGTATCCTGTAATGTTTCACCCCCAAAAAGAACTTTTAATCTAGATACAAGATTCCTTCCCACATTATTAACAAATATATTATTTTCATGACCCACAACATCTAAATCAAATAGAAGAGATACACTTCCAGGTACAATCACTAAATTCTCAGAAAGTTTTGGTATATTTATATATAATGTTTCTCCAGGGCTGGCTGAGGATGGGTTTAGAGTAATTCTATTTAATGTTGATTCTGCCTTCAAACCAAAAGGTTCTCTTGGAATTCTATTTGGATTAATTTTTTCAGACGTCATTGTAATTTATAAGATACTTTGGCTAACCTTTAAACCCCTTTGCACTATTATTCTTTAATTTTTCAATATGTTTTAATAAACCCTCTCTCGCATCGGGAATTAAAATCATAATATTAAAAATTTTATCGCCATCTTCCATATATAGAATTTTTTTTCTAATAATTTTTTTCATAAGATTAATTTGATATTCGCTAAATTTTGTTTCCTCCACCAGTTTAATTTATAAGATACTTGTTAATTTTTAAATGATGTCAAAAATATATTATTCAGCCGAAGGGTATTGGAAAGGATATTCCGCGATTCCTAAATTAGCTAAGAAGGCGAAAGTAAGTGAAAATGAGGCAAAACAATGGCTTGAAAAACAGGCAATATGGCAAATCTATCTTCCGACCCCAAAGTATATACCTAGACCGCACTGGACTGTGGATAAACCAAATCAGATTCACCAAGCAGATTTATTATTTTTACCGCATGATAGAGTTGGAAGAAAAACATATAAATATGCGTTAGTTGTGGTTGATATCGCCTCGAGATATAAAGATGCGGAGCCATTAACTTCAAAAGAAAGTCGAGAGATATCAGAAGCTTTTACAAAAATATATTCTAGAAGATTGAAATATCCAAAAACATTAATGGTTGATCCTGGAAAAGAATTTATGGGCGAAGTTGGTAAACTCATGAATTACCATAATGTAAGAATACAAAGAAGTGAAGCTGGTAATCATAGAGCTCAAGCATTTGTGGAAAACGCAAACAGAATATTGGGAGAAAGATTATTTAGTCATCAATATGCGCAAGAAATGATTAGTGATGGGCGATCTAGAGTATGGGTGAAAAGATTACCAACTATTCTAAAAACTTTGAATAATACAAAAACAAGAATAACTGGTAAAGAACCTTATGAGGCTATAAAAATGAAAGAACTCGATGTTAAAACTAAAAATTATAAACGCGTGGTGGGGCTTGATGAGGTTAGATTACCAATTGGGGTTAGGGTTAGATACTTATTATCTCCGGGTGAACTTGAGGGTGGTGAAAAAAGGCGAGCTACAGATCCCATTTGGAGTATAAAAATTTATGATATTTCTAGAAGTGTGGTTTCACCTAATCAGCCGGTTTTATATTATTTAGTTGATGGTCCGAGACGAGGATTTGTTAAAGAAGAATTACAAATTATACCTTATGATACAGAACTTCCACCAGATTCTGTTTTGAAACGGTGATGACCTATAGCGAAAGTATTTATTCCATCTTTACAAATGATTCTCTTATCATCATCGGCAGATAGCGCAACTTTATTAACCGTTTCACAATAAACATCATGCAGGCGGCTTCTGATTACATTCATCTGTCTAATCTGAGGTTCTTTATTGAATAGACATCTCTTATAATCATCAAAGTTTATGGTCTTTTTTACTACTGATGTCTTTACCCCTTTATCCTTTTTTATCTCTTCTCCATTATCCATCCTGTAGGAGTATAGCTTAGCTCGTAGACCAACAAATTCGGCTATCTGATTTCCGCCGGCTTCATCTTTAAACATATTGATAACTTTTTTGTTTACATTTGTCTCAATACCTGATGAATGATTTTTGGGAAAGTTGCTTGTGTCAAACTTATCCCAAACATCTGGACTTATATCTTTATAGAAATCCTCTGTTTCTATATCATAAACAAGACTATCTGTGTCTGTAAACAACAATTTTGCTTTTTCTCCATATTTTGGTTTTATATAATTATAATGAAAATCGAACATTATTGTTTTACTTAAATCTAAAATACACATACCTAAATAAACTGGTTTATTGAATACTAACTTTGTTTTCTTCATATGGATGGCTACAAGATTTTCGCAAAAAATAGTGCGATGTTGATAGTTAGGTTTTGATATTAATTTTTTTGCATCTTTTTCATTAGTAACTAATTTAATATCAACCCTATTTCTAATGTTTTCCATAGTTTTGCCAAATACACAATTATTCATAAGTTTGAAGAAATCTTTTTCAAAATCGTTATTTCCTTTAGCTCTCAAGTTAGTATTCAATTCAATGTATGGTTTTAGCCATTCTGATTCTTCAAATGTAATTCCTCTATGAATTTTTATAACTTTTAATCCAAGACTTTCATAAAGTTTTAATGTTTCATGATGAACAACATACTTTACCTTATTGTTTAGATTTGGAATTAGTTTCTCGACCTTATTAATTAAAAGTCTCTCTGGAGCAAGCGGGTAATCATTATGTAAATTATGAAGGTGAGTTGGATATTCTAAATCAACCTCTAGTATGCAGGGCATATTTTTCCAGTATGTAAGTTCTTTTTCATTCATCCATCTAAAACCGTGAGTAGGTAGTGGTTTACTCATTGCTCCTCCATATAAATTATTTGCATAGAGATATATAATATAACTTATTATTTTATTAATATCAAAGTTTTTCATGTATGGGTTGTTTGCTTTTCCATATCTAGTAGAAATCATAGATACGCCGCCTCGAATACCTTTCTCAATCATAAGCAGCATATCTATGTCGGTTAGCAACTCTAAATTTACTTTTGTTATCTTTAATGCGGCATCCCAAGCTAGTCCGGGTGCTGTATAATAGTGTGCTGGATCTAATCCATAGTTTTTACTACAAACATCTCTAAAATTCTCGAATGCATCAGCTAAAAGTAATACATCTGAATTAAGATAAAGATCATGATAATCCCTCATAGTTTCCATATTGAAAGTTTCCCAAACATTTTGTGCGTGTTTATAATCATTATCTGATATATTTTCATCGTTTAGTATTGAATAGAATGCATCCTTTGGTGGAAGTTGGTTTGTACTGAGTTTATCTAATCCATCAAACCAATCATATGGAAATACGCCCTTTCTCAGCAATAACTTTAATTCTTCACCTTCATAGAAAATATTTAAGTTTTTGAAAGATTCTTTTGGTAGATTAGTTACTAATTTTTCTAGGCTTGTTGACATAAATTTAAATGAATCTATGAATCTAATATCACGCTTCACCTCAATCTGCTTGCCTTCTTTATTTGTAAATTCATCAACCACAATTTGCTTTGTGAAAGAAATATACTTTTCCTCATTATTTGGTATGCATTTTATTTTACCTTCTGTTACACCGAGATTCTTGATAAAAATATGCGCATCATATCCAGATAGATTATGAAATATTACGGGGAAGAATTTTGGTATCTTATAATTTAAGTTACATTCATTATGAGCTGCTCCTCTATACTTTCCTGTAAGGTGGCAGTGATCTAATACCTTATCTTCTCCTAATTTTTCTTCGCATATATGGCAATGAGTAGCATTTTCATATTCTTTTTTATTCATTTCTGACATATTCTCCGCCTTCTTATGATATTTTGTCTTATTGTAAATTTTCTTAATATCCTGCTCCAAATTATTCACAAATATCTGCGGAATATCATCATCTGGTGATTCGGCGGTGTATTGTACAAGCTCGGGCGGAAATATTTTATCATCAAAAGACTTTATAAGATAGCTGAATCCTGATGCTTTATGTTTCTGATATTGATTAGTAAAACTTTCTCTTTCATTTGGTGAGCAAGTATGTATTTTCTCGGGAAAGCTCTCAAAGTCTGCGTATACAACAAATGGCACCCGCATTTTTCTATTATAATTATTGAATTTAATATACTTTAGATTTCCGTCTTCATCTTTTGGCATTTCAATCTTGACTTCTTTATTTACGCCGCAGTATTCTAGATGTTTTTCCAATGATTTTTCTGACTGAAATGAGTTTAAACATCTGGGGCAAAAGTACATCTTAGATTTGTGTTTACTAACTTTTGCGGCCAACAATCTACTCATATTCTTTATCCAGCAGTAATGATTATTTTCATCTTCTGATATTAAAAGTAGGTTGATTAGATAACCTTTTTGTTTTTTACTTATTCTTAGTGGATATACATCATCTTTATCATATCCGTAAACATTAATCGTGTAGTAGGGGTTTTGCTTTTCAAACCTATCAATCTGTTTTAATGAAGTGGGGAATTCTATTCCTGACCAGTTAAAGTTATTCGAATTTTCAATCATTTCTTTGTTTTGTCTCTCTGGGTGAATATCTTGTTTATATACAGCAGAAGTTACGGCCCACTTAAAACATTCATGATCATTCTCATTCTTAACATTAATAATCGCCTTTTTTGTTGCTAATTTTTGTGGTAAATTAATATATGAACTTCCAACAAAAGGTTCAAAAGGATCGATGTTAATATCAAAATATTCAACTTGATTGAATTGCCATCCAGAACCTTCATTTTGAAATTTTTCAGCTTTTTCAAGTAACGTATTTACCATAATATTGAATAATTCAGATAAATCAGTTGATGAAGTAATCGTTTCTACGGTTGAATGGAAATATCCTGAATTTTCATCGGTTTGACTTGTAGCAGGATTCTTTTTTATAAACTTACATGTAAATATAAATTTTATCTTAATCGGTTTCTTTTGCTTGTTAATTAAATCAATAACTTTTGGTTTGATTTTATTAATAAATGTTTTGGGACCATACCCTTTTTGCCCATCTATCCTGTAGGTTTTTAGATATCCCCTCAATGCTCTTTGTTGTTCTTTTGGATCTAATCGATTATCCTTTTCCTTCAATTCATCTCTCACACTATCAGATATATTTACCTTTCTTTTAGGTTGTTGTGATTTATTATTAGTAAGTTCGGAGATATTTTTATTTATTAGATCTGTAAGTTTCTCCTCATTCTTTTTCTCGAATATTCGGTTAACCTTTTTCTTCAAACCATCAACTCGTTTATTTACAATCTTTTTGATAGGTTCTGGGATATAAGATAGTATCCAATCTGCAAATTTATTAATCTCATTATTTATCGGTTTTGTAACTTTACTTGTTAAATTTTTAAGTGAAATGGGTTGAGAAGGTTTGAGAGTGGGAATATTAATCTCTGATATCGGTTCATCAAGAATAGGCCTTTCTAAAGCTTCAATAAGTTGCGCTCTTCGCAACCTATAATATCTTGGTATCCCCCGCTCTTTAGCGAGGAGTTTAAGTTCTTTCACGTTTTTATCTTCCATGTTTATCAAATCATTTTAATCCTTTAAATCTATTTTAGAATTCAATTTTTTTTATAAAACCTCTGATAAAATTAGCTTAAACTTAAATTGGCCCAAAACCTGAAATCACTAACAAAATCTTTGTCAAAATTAGCTTATAACCAAAATTGTGGGCTTTGTTTTAGGCTTGGTGTTAGGCTTGGTGTCGGGCTTTGTGTTAGTATTGGTATAGGCTTTGTATAGGCTTGGTGTGGGCTTTGTGTCGGGCTTTGTGTTAGTATTGGTATAGGCTTGGTGTTAGGATTGGTGTGGGCTTGGTGTCGGGCTTTGTATAGGCTTTGTATAGGCTTGGTGTTAGGATTGGTATAGGCTTGGTGTTAGGCTTTTGTATAGGCTTTGTATAGGCTTGGTATTAGGATTGGTATAGGCTTGGTATGGGCTTTGTGTTAGGATTGGTATAGGCTTGGTATGGGCTTTGTGTCGGGATTGGTATAGGCTTGGTATGAGCTTTGTGTCGGGCTTTGTGTCGGGATTGGTATAGGCTTGGTATGGGCTTTGTGTTAGGATTGGTATAGGCTTAGTATGGGCTTTGTGTTAGGATTGGTATAGGCTTGGTATGGGCTTTGTGTTAGGATTGGTATAGGCTTGGTATGGGCTTTGTGTTAGGATTGGTATAGGCTTGGTATGGGCTTTGTGTTAGGATTGGTATAGGCTTGGTATGGGCTTTGTGTTAGGATTGGTATAGGCTTGGTATGGGCTTTGTGTTAGGATTGGTATAGGCTTGATATGGGCTTTGTGTTAGGATTGGTATAGGCTTGATATGGGCTTTGTGTCGGGCTTTGTGTCGGGCTTTGTGTTAGTACGCTCGCTAATGAAATCACTATCAAAATCTTTGTCAAAATTAGCTTAAAAGCTAAATTGTCTCAAAACCCGCTTTTTTCATCTACTGTTTGCTAAAAATATACAATTTTTACCGTCGAAAAAAAAGAATTATTGCCAAAACCAAGCTTTCCATTGTTTTGAAAAATTAGCTTTGATCATATACTTTTCTCAGGCTACATATAAGGCGACCAGAGCTTCAAAAAATGACCTACTGAATGTACTTTTTGCCGTTCTGTGATTCTTTCAACCAAGTATTCCTTCCCTGTCTTCTTTCTGTTGGATGTGTTGTAAAGAACGACAGAAGATAGAGCATTTAGCTCTGAATCATAAAGAACATTTCTCAATCGACGGCGAGTCGTATTTTTCGCCATCTTGATTTTAGGGGTAACACTGCAGATAGCATACGGATTTCAAATGTTCGCGATTTCTGGCCATGAATATTACAACTCCTCGTGTCTGGATGTTGAAACATGTATCTCCGTTTGTATCTCTTAGTATTAGAGGCATATGAAACACTGTATTGCCTTTCTCAAACGAACTTAAGCAAATGCAATCAAAAAGGCAAGTTGCTTGGGTGGGTACAATTCTGTCGTTAATTAATATACGCCTAACAACCTAGCATTCTTCCATCCTGGAATGCTTTGCAGGTAATGGGAGTTTGTACTCAGTATTATCTAAGTGGAAACTGTACTTTTTTTTTAAAGCAAATGTATTCTTTATATACTCTTCCTTGGTGAAGAACAATATTGGATGCACTTCATTTTACTTACAATTTCAAGAGGGAGACTAGAGTTGTTGCCCAGTTTTGCACATCACAGGTAAATATAGTACATTATGCTACAACTTTACTACAATTATGTGAGGTACGTTTGTGTGCCCGTCATTGCCCTAGATTATGTTGCTGACATATACAAACCATTGACAACAACTTTGAGAGCAAGGCTAAAGGTGCTTTATGCAGGATCCAATAGAGAAGAATCATCTATCAGGTCTGGTAGACGAAGAGCTCCACATCGTTCAAAGGGTGGAAACTGCTTACTTGGTCAAAAAGAAGGACAGTGTGATTGAAACCATAATAACTCAAAGACTTTCTCTGTGGTTTCTACCCGAAGTATGCAGCTTCTCCCGAATCTCTGCACTGACTCAAACAAGTGGCTAACAAGTTAGGAATTCACATTTATTATGTTTAGTACGGGCATGGTGGTGCAAGGTGGTTGGAGGGAGCCCCTGTGGACGGGTACCGCCATAAGACAAAAAGCGTGTATCAATAGCACGGTTCCTTTTGGCACGGGTGTCAAAGGTCAAAAGTGCTAATCCGATTACTAAATGAAAAAATCCGTATTTAGCGACACAAAAAAATCGCTAAATTCGCTAATTCCGCTAAGTTAAAGTGCTGCCAAAATTCCCTTTAATAAGATATAAAGATATAAAGCAACGGTACAAGAGCACTTCGGCAAGCTGGCTACCGTGTCATTGAGAAAAGAGCTCACGATGACTTGAAAGTAAATTTCAAACATTCAGTTACCTGCACGCGATTTTGTACGATCTCGAGGTTTATGGAGACAACAATCAGCGGATGGATGGATTATGTTTTCCTCTCACAAATCGAGTCGTCTTCGATAATATTTGACTTTTGTGAACTGGAATCTCTTTTGGCTTAATGGTGACAAGTTAATGTGGTCAAACGACGTCAATTCGCTTAAGAATTTTCTTGGCAATTGTTTTAAAACAGCAAGAGAAGTGGCTGACGGCTGGCGGAAATACGAAGCAATTCAAAAGTTTCACTAGTAATGTAATCATTAATTGGTATAACAAGAAACAACAAACTCTGAATTTTCAGGGACGCGATGGTCCTGCGCTAAAAAATAAGTTAGTGGACCTAGTGCAAAAGAAGACCGGAACAACAATGGATTTGCAAAGCCCTGAGCCATTGGTATCAAGCGAGCAAACAACGCAACCATCATTCCGCACAAGAACCGAACAGTAATCAGCACAATAAACAAATATCAATCGATAATGAGAGTCCGTCAAATTGTACTCAAGAGCTATCAAATCCAGAAATTTCGACGGTGAGATTTCCGCACAGGTCCCTACTTCATTATGCATGCTGAAGCTGTCTTGTCTGGTGTAATGCACGTGCAAATATTTCTTGTGTTCGAAGAAAGAAATAGTATAGTTACAGAATGCATAATGAGTAGGGACCTGTACCGAAATCTTACCATTTCGACCGTCATTGAGGGATTAAAACTTGATTTATTGATACTTTAGAAACAGGGCGAGGAAAATACAAGACATTTGTCCATAATCAATGCCCAAAACGACAACGAAACTGCTTCTTGTGTCAAACTCCTTAATTACAAAGAGAGGCGTGAAACGTTATTACCTGTGTTTCGAATAAAGACAATTCAATCAAAGAGTTGGAAGAAAAATGCTTTGACCTTTGAGAGCCGCGTTTTGTCATTAGAACAAGAGAATGATTCCATTAGGCTTGCATTGACCTTCATTTTCAAGAAAAGAGTTAAGTCGAAAACAATCAACCAAGCTCAAGTGAAGGTTGGGCCCAGGTGGATTTGTCGTGAGGTAAAAATGGAAAGTCAGTACGTAGCCAGTGGTCAATGTCCACGAATATCACTAAAACTGAAAACAGTTTTCAGTCTCTTCACAATATTGAAGATGTGGTAGTGAAAAAAGCAAGCAATCAAAAATTAAACAGTGGTGATGATGGACAAGGAACACCTTCGTTTTCCCCCGGCCGAAGGCTAGGACGCGCAAAACTATCCAAACTGAATCAACAAGCTATTACAATCAACCAAAGCCCAACCGTCGAAAGAACGTCATCATAGCAGGGGATTCTACACTTAAATATCTGCAAAGCCACAAAATGTCTAGGAATTCGAAAGTCAAGATAGCTTCATTCTCGGGATGCACAACGTAGGAGATGAAGGATCATATCAAGCCACTATTATGCAGGAACGTGGACGAGATTATTATCCAAGTAGGAACTAATAGTTTAAGATCCAGCAATTCTCCTCGTGCTTGTGCAGAAGAATTGATTGACTTGGCTGATTCAGTTAGTATGGAATCCACAGCAATGATTACGATATTCAGTCTCATCATTAGATCTCACGATGAAGCTTTGGCCAGCAAAGTTCCTGATGTGAATAAAATTCCTCAGCAGTTTTGCAAACTTAAGACCCGGGGATCTATAGCTATCTCAAATATTTCTGCGACTAAGCACCTTAATCGGAGCGGTCATTATTTAAACAAGGCTGGAACCTCGCGTCTCGCTCAGAATTTTATCAATTATTTACTTGGAGATTAGGACAGTGCCGTCTGGGAATCCGATTTGGCTGATGCCTGCAAGTGTGAAGATCGCGGTAAGTCCAACCGTTCTAGCATCTTTGGTCGAGGTCTAGTGTTTGCGTCTCATAACATTAAATGTCTGCTGTCCCATATTGATGAACTCAGAGATTTTTTGTCCTCTTCTAAAGTTGATATTTTAGCAATTAACGAGTATAAACTAGACTCTACAGTGCATAATAATGAAGTTTACCTAACGGGCTTTGAACTGCTCAGGAAAGATCGTGAAGTTAACGGAAGGAATGGAGGTAGTGTTTGTATTTACTTGCGTACGAATTTAAATTATCGAATACGTAACGATTTAAAGGAGCAGTGTCACGGGTGACGCAAGCGCATTAGCGCACCTAAAATTTTGATAAAATTGGCAAAGTTTTTCAAAATCGTTGAGTGGCCTGAATAGCGATTTTTATCTTGTTGAATCGAAGCCACCGTTGTTCATCGCATGCAACAATATCGTCATTTAGTCAGAGGAACGTCCATTCTTTGCTTCCGTTGTAATGTTTGGTAACACCTTTGCTGCTTGGGGCATTTATAAGCGATTTGTTCGTATGTTATTATGTCGGGCCATGTTTGCCGTCAAACTGGAAGCGAGCGCAAACGATTGTACACTTCGCAAATGCAGTGTTGTCAAGTCTGGCAAGGGGTCATTAAAGGATTTCATAGGACAGTGTATTGTACTCTTCTTGGATGTCCGCAAAGATAAAATGTTGGTACACCATGGACTCACGAGTTGCTGATCGTCTTCTTCCTCCGTTATGGCGAAGGTCTGCTTACCTGTTTTGTTGGTTACCTGTTACTGCAGAAAATTTTATTTCAGTATACGTATTAATAACCGTACTTCCTTTCTTAGTAAAAAAGAGCAATTGTGACGACAAGTACGAGATCAGAGAAGGTTGAGGCTCCTCCTGCTTAACGCCATCTTGAAGGTGAGATGTACATTCTGACTTGCAATTTATTACAATGTTTATCTTTTACATGTGGTTTTATCGTTATACATAGAGGCTGTAGGTTATAAAAAAGCCAAATTCTTTGCTGTCTCGGAAACGATACGTAACAAATCTAACAAACAACATGATCCTCGATCACAATATCTTTATTTCTTGAATTCCTGGTTATGTAGGTCCTCCACTGGCCTCTAACCCTGTGAAACCAGTGCATTTTTTCAGTAGCATCGCCTAATTTGACACTGGAAAGTATTGGTTCCACAAGGTCAATTGACTTTTTTTATTAGTTTTAAGTAAACATTGTACACACTATGTAGTAGCAGCAAAGTAATATACCCTGTTGATCCAGATATGTATTTGGATTGCATATCATATAGCTTTCAGTTTCTGTTAACTGTTACAATATGTTTGATAGAAGTTGTAACTTGGTATTTGCGCTTTTCATTATTACTGTTGCAGGCTGGATTGCATTAAAAGATTTTAATAAAAATAATTCTTCTTCTCCTACCTTTTGTTGTCGTTATGCAACCGTGTAACCTCTGGAATACACAGCAAAGGAAGTTGGCACATGTATTTGTATGTCAGAATGAAGCACCAAGATATATATTTATGATACTGTTAGGTGCATGAAGGAAACCAAAGAAAAGGTAGTCCAGATTGTGTTATTCTGGTTTTTTTTCTCTTGTTGTAATATTGCTTCCTCTCATTTATTTCTACAGCAATGTTGATGTGACTGGAATTACATAATTTTCTGTCAATGCCTAACAGGTTGCTGGAGGCTGTACTGCTTAACAAGAGTGATCCAGCATTGGTTGTTCCAACTATAGCTGCAAAGCCACCTCCACCATCAAAAGAACATTTCCAATCAAGAAAAACTAGGTGTAAAATGTCCAAAACAACTGAGTCCTCAGATAATGCAACAACGGAGAAGAATGTATTAATTATAATAATGCTATTTTGTACAGCCCATTCATAGCCTATAATCAAGGATCAAGTCATCAGTCTCCCATAGGTGTCTGTTAGGGGTTTCATGGTGTCCATTAGAAGAGGTTTGGCTGTATATTTAGAAGGGTCTTTGCATCTGTGGTTTTAACAGGGTTGATTTTCCTAGGAATTCTAAGGCTTGACCAAGGAAATCACAATGCCGGTATGTTTCAATCACATTTCGGCTTGTGGTTGGTTATGGTCATTGGTTGCTTTTTCGTTTGTAGGCCTTGCATCAATGTGCAAAACAGATGTGTCTGCCTGAGCCAATCTGTCCATTTTGTGAGTTAGATCAGCACGCATTTTCCATAAAAGGGCTAAAAAGAGAACAGTTCATGTGAGTGGCTATTAGATTCTTATTACAAATTTGAACATTGCAAGGTTGAAATAAAAACAAATGTTTCTTTTTGTTGCAGTTCACAAAAATGGATCTTGCAATTACAAGAATATAACTTTATTATTATAAAGTCTTGCCAAAGATGAAAAGTATACTTTTATTTAAAAAAAATGAACTGTTCAATGACAAAAAGGTTTTAAATTACTTTTCATTTCTATTACAATATTTATACACTATCGTTTAGGCAATGCCAACAGTGGAATTCACACAAAACTACAAAATTCAAAATGCTTTCAGTGCCAAATGCACTCCACAGTTAAAAACGCAATCTTATTTTCCTGACAATTTGACTTTATTTACAATTGTTCATGCAAGTACTAATAGAGCAGGTTCTATCTTCATTCAAGGTGGAATCCCATATAAACTCCTGTCTTAGATGGGCAATGCTGACAAACCACTTAAACTGCTCACGATGGGCACACTTTCAATGTTCCCCTTTCCCAGATATTCATACCTATTGAGAACATACTGCCTGTAACTAGCCTTTTGGAAGGACCTAGTGCTGATGTCTTCCTTGTCTTTACGGATGTAGCCACAATTCCTGACAGCCAGCTGGAGGACATCAGGGTCTAGGCACAGCTTTTGAAACCTTGTGTGCCTTGTGACAGCGCCTTTGCCCAGAGCATTTATTCTCAATTTCCTGTGGCATTACGCCCCCTGACCCCACTCTTGTACCAAGGCAATGCTGTCACAGACAATGGGCCAGGTTCAGATCCTTCAAGGGATGTTTGTGCAGCCATGTGAGAAGCTGAAACCTCTGCACCTTCATCCAGGTCATCCTCCGTTATTAGCAGAGTGTGGATGTTATCCATACTACCTCTCCCTCTATAAACTCTGGCTGGCTGAGGGGGAAATACTGTCACTAGGCTAGATGAAAATGGAAGGTAAAAATTTAGTCAAAGGCATCAAATCCATACTGAACAAAATGTGACAGCCAATTGAAATGGAAAGAGAAATTTAACAAATTGACCTCAGTTTTTTATGCGTCTGTCCTCTTATTGATGATAAATTGCGTCATAACATTGTCAAAGTATTGTAGATCCACGAGCCGATAGGCGAGTGGATCTACAACAAACTTTGACAATGTTATGACGCAATTTATCATCAATAAGAGGACAGACGCATAAAAAACTGACGTCAATTTGTTTTTTACAGTAACAAAATGCGAAAAAGGTCAAATGAAGACTTAAATGAAAAGAAAACGCAAGTAAACAGCAAGTAAACTCGAAAAATGCTGAATTTTATTTAAATTGACGCAATCAAGGCGCAACTATTCTCAATAACTTTTCTTGCCTTCTCATTGGCTTGTGACAACACGTAATACAATTTGATTGGGTAAAAATCTGACTGTTTGACAGCTCACTTATCACGCGAAATACCTTGCATAAATTAAAATTTTATGTGTCTGTACTCTTATTGATGATAAAAATTAGCCAATCAGCACGCGAGAATTCGCTCAGTTATTGTAAAAAGCTGATTTGAAAGATATGGAAATATTCTAGGTACCAAATACTGAAATAATATAAGCAATTTATTCATTTATATACCATGATTTCCAACAGAAAATTGTTCAGTAGCGTTTCAAAAATTGTATGATACGAGGAAAAGAAATTTTGCAAATAAAAATTGTTATTTTACAGACAAAAATCATGTATTTGGCAACAAGTAACCTTACAGCTTGCAAGTGTAAAACAACACCAACATGAAACAAAGACCTAACCAGGAAGAACAAGAGCACCTTCCACTGGCGAAGCTTATAGAGAAAAAACAGATAATTCATAAATCACAGTGCGATCTCACTTTATTTTTATAAGGCTTCACTGCTTACTGTCAGGTTCTATGTGCCATTCGAACTTTTAACGAAGTTCCAAGCGGCAAATATTAATTTCCTTGGTTGTGGCTCACTCATACAGCTGGAAAGGCCTTCTAGAATTAATGTCAAACATTTTTTGGCAAAATTATTGCAATCTAGGGGTCGCACAAGTTGTTATTTCAATTGTTTGTAGGAAATAATTTGCTATTTCCATGGCTCGATCCTCTCCTGAATTTGACTTAATGTAGATAATGCACTGTCTTTTTAGGCACCCAGAAGCCAAACTGTTGACTGCAGGAAAAGAAATGAAGCAGTTTTCTACCATGAGACACACCTTAAGATTTGCATATATGACGTCATAACTCGATAGTGGGTCAGCTGTCATTCAAAAAAGTGACAATTGGAAAGAAAATTTTCTCTTCTTAAAAACCACATATAGTTTTTCTATACTCATTGTGCATTGTCTAGCCTCTATGCCCATTCAAAGCTGACAACCCCCTAAAAGGTACAAAAATAAAGAATATAGGGGATTTTTCTGACTATCTGGAGGCTAGTAGAGGTAATTTGCGCAAAACATTGAACCTAATTGAGGAGTTGACCTCCCGTAACAGCGGAAAAAGGCCAATATCTTGGAAATCAAAGCTGATATTAGAATGGTTAGTGAGGGAGTTGACTAAGCGGAAACTATGAACGAACACTTTACTTATATTGCGCAATTACTAGCAAAATATATTCCTGCTGTAGAAGTAAATCCTGGGTCTTATCTGGAACCTACTGATAAATCGTTTTCTCTGCAAACTCCGAGTATCGATATTGTGTTAAATCTTTTAAAGAAGATCAATGTTAAAAAAGCCACAGGTCTTGATAAGATTCCGAGCAAGTTGTTGAAGGTGACTGCTGTTATTATCGCACCGTAGCTTACTGCTACATTTTTAAAGTCTATTCTCGGTTTTCATGTAACGTAATAACATTTCAAAATAGGAAATTGCCAATCCTTTTGAATTTTTAGCTTTATCAGATAAAAGACCTTCTGTAAACTCGTCGATTTACAAATATTTAGCTCGATAGGTTTCTTCGTTTTGTAATAGCGTGCGCATGAATTTCAAGCTTTCGCCTTGCATGACATAAAATGTCTGTCCGGAAAGGCTGTTTCGTAATTGAAAAGATGACTTTTCTTGAAAGTTTTTTGCTTTTGGAATAGCCCTTGGATTTAAGCAAGTGTTTCCTTGAGTGTATACAATCACTCGAGTGATAAGGTATCGATTTTATGGCAAAACTCAACAACCGCTGTTTTTAACACTTTACTGCTGCCATATTTGTGCCCCTTGAAGGGGCACAAACACCGCGTCTCCATACAAAGCTCTACCAATTTGGTTGAAACATTTATCCGAATATTTCATGCGTGAAAAACTACACAGATCTAATTCTTTGCAAGGTTTTTTACATGGTAGAAATCTACCATATGCCCGATTCTTGAGTTCGTCTGTTGAGTGTTTTTGATTTTA
>OX453274.1:15391740-15534240 GCA_949710005.1 Ricordea florida | reverse complement strand
GCACGACGGCTTTTTCTTCGTTAGCTCCTGTAGGCTTCTTACCAATCAGCCTTTGGACTTGATTATTTAAACCCGAGTCTATTCTAGGAAGCCTTTTCACCAATCCCGTCGACTTCTGTTCTTCAGGCAGTCGCATTTCAATGGCACACTGGCAGTAGAGCAAGCGCACAGCCAGCAGGTTGTGGTTAAAACGTTCAAAGATAGTTTGATCCCGGTGGATTTCACCACTTCCGCGTCGAATATCTGTTTTATGGTTTCCCATCTCCTTGGTCACAGTGCCATGAATTTGCGTCCGGGATCAATCTGCAGCAATGGGGTTACTTTAAAGGGCCGCGTGTGTAAATCCTCTGAAAGGCCTTTGCGAGTTCAGCGGAATCTTTAGGAGTTAGCACGTCGGGGCCAAACCCCCCCCCCCCCTCTTGTGGGTCTTCGGGTGCCTGAGGTGGGTTATGGGTAAAACTCAAGATGGCGGAAATTCAGAATCATTACCACAGAAATCCAAGATGGCCGCCAGAGTAGAGTTTAGCGAAAAGCTTCGATCTGCTTTGCAGCGCGCTAAAGTTGACTGTTTATCCGAAATTTCAACTGGGAATGGCGTAAAAGTGAATGATTGTTTTAAAGAGCTTGATGGTGCCGTAGCAGTCTTGGAACAGAAATATAGTCAACGCTTCAGAGATGGCAGTATTCAGCGACTGTTGCCTTCACGCGGAATGGTAGCTAGGGCCTTAAGAAAGGTTCACAGCAACTCAGTTCAACGCCAAAATTAGCCAATCCATGGCTCGGTGAATTTACAGTGGACATACCCATGGAGGTGTTTGAATGTATCTCAAAAGATATCCTGTATCGAACAAATTTTGGTCATGAATTCAGTGAAACGAACACCCAAATGCTGTACAAAATCATTGATTTTCGAAAGGCCAAATATTTATTCACGAGGATGGACATTGACGGGGCTAAAGTAGTCCGGGAGAACATTTTAAAAAAGCCACTCAATCGTGGAATGGAGAGGTGTGAGGTGATTGTTTTGGATGAGAAGCCACTGGAGTTAAAGTTTTATAAGAAAAACGAAGTTCTGACCGTGAAATTTCACTATGGCTACTGGAACATGGACGGTGTACCACAACACTAGATATAGTCAACCAGACCAGATATCATATAGTATTATTATTATTGCACTGATCAAGTACAGTAATTGCCGACATATAAGAACCTGGGTTTTAAGAACCTGTTAGGTTAAAATTTTCATTTTAAGCCCCTTCCACATAAGAACTTGTTAAGGCTAAAATCTTAAGTTAGGTTCTTATCAGTGGGGTTGCTGTAGAAGAGTATACGTAGAAACTGCTAAATTAAGATTGTCATCTATTTAAAAGTAACTTGACATAACTTTTTTTTCTTTCGAGCTTAAGTACCATGCTGTATGTCTATTGCATGTATTGTGTTTACTATCCCTGCACTGACCTGCCTATAGGCATTGCTCTAGGGTACAAAGAAATGATTTATACTGTATTATGAGATGATATTTAGAACATATATGGTATATTCAGATGATATTCATATGAAAATATAATTAAGAATCTATTTTAAGAACCTTTGTAGCGTAAATTTGTTTCAAGTATCATTTATAAGGACCTGTTTAGGCTAATTTGAAGAATCCAGGTTCTTATACATGGGCTATTACTGGGTCACACTGAAAAGTAGCAAATAAATAACACAAGGAAAGAGAACAAACTGTGACTAGAACTATTTTACTGTCATGGAAAAAACAAGCTTAAGCTACCACATGCACAAGCAAACCATAGAAAGAATAACTTGAATTAAAACCAATTACTTCTAGTTAAATTTACTATGAAGAAAAGATACTTTTACCATTATCTTAAACTTAAATTATAATAATTTAAGAAACTGCTTGAGCTCATTGTTAACGTTTCCAGTAGTAACACTCTGCTTGACTAGTTGCATCACATTGCCTGTGCATACTGTGCAACCTTCGTGATTTGCATTTAACTTGGGAAAACCACAATAACAAAATCTGTTATCATTGTCTTTAACCCTGTTAGGTATGACGGAGTCACAACCTTTCTTTTTCTCTTGCCTGTAGGAAACACTATAAGGGTCCATCCCTCTAAGCCATAGGAGACAGACAAACTCATGAAGAAACACAATCCACCACCTCATACTCTTCTTCACATTGCACTTGTTCTCAACATACTTGGCTAGCTTAACATGTTTAGCCTCTCGACCCTGCATGGAGTTTAGGCCAAGCCCAAATCCAAGCTTCTCCAACAGCTGGTTGGTGTGATATGGGATAGCATAGCCGAGGATCCACACAGTGGGATTCACTCCTTCTAACAGCATACAATTTGCTGTAAGATAGTTGGGGCACAACTTCTTAAAATTCTCAACTTTCTGCTTGCTTACTTCCACTCTGGAGTAAATGGCAGCAGCATCCCTGATTTGCACAGCAGTAAATGCCAGTGTGTGCAGTTTTACAACAGAGCCACTTGACAGCTTGTCAATCTGCAACAGTTCCTGAATAAGGTAAGCAAAGTTCCATGAAAACTTCCTTGATTCCATTCCAGTGAATCTACAGAAGAAAGAAATTCCCTTCTTTCTCTTCTCACTGAACCACCTATTAAAGCTGTTGCAAAGCCTTTCACATTTAAGCGTTTCTCGCACACACCTCAAAAATGCTACTAGTGGTCACGAGTTTGGAAGGTCTGATATCACTGTTGCTGTTCTGAGTTTAGCTTGGTCAGTGTACTGCATGGCCACTATAAGGAGAGCTGAAAACCACTGCTGCCAGGCATTGTTGGTATTGTGTGATGGCCCAGCCTTGGCTAAATCCACATATTTGCCCAGGGGGGGGGGGGGGACAAATTCTTGCCTAGATTTCTCTTTCGCAATTAACTTGGTGACCTTTGCTCTTTCTTTCCCTTCAGGATCTTTAAGTTTGGCTTTAAACTTTTCAACCTTCTCTGCAACTAGAATCCGTTTGTTGTAATCCCAAGTTTGCCAAGTTGATTCCGGTCCACCAATTGAGCCACCAATAGTGGTTTTGTCAGTTTGGTTTACATTGGCAAAATGCGAAAAGTAAACTGCACAGTTGTTTAGTTCTCCAGACATAGATGACACCCATTTCATGTCAGCTGGGATCAATTGGAATCTAAATTCCACCACATGGCCTTGGTCAGTGGTGAGTTTAGTTCCTTCTATAAGCTTCATTTCTTTGACCAAATGCTTTGTATACTCTTTCATTAACGGAGTGTCTTCAGCACAATTAGCCCCCATCAGAAGGTGGTTGTCATTGCAGCTCTGCACCCTGTTCAGGAGGTTCAGAATGCTGACAAGGTATGCTACAAATGCAAATTAAGGCAGGAACAAAAATAAAGCGAGGCAATTATTAAAATGTGCTCAACACTAGCTATAGCATATTAGTAATAATAATAAGAAGAAGAAGAAAAAGAAGAATATTTATCATTGTTAATTTTAAGAGCCAATGTCATGATAAGCTATTATTTTAAATAACTTACAAAAAAAAGAATCAGTTCAAACAGGGGACTCAGATAGTACTCTTAGTTCTTTAATGTTATCATCATGTTCCACAGTTTCATTACATGTATTACTAGTCTGATATCATCTGGAAGTAAGAATAATAATACCTGTTGCAGTATCATTCTTCCCAAAGGGAGCGCCGTCGGCACCAATGGCTACATGCAGAACTTCTTTTTCACCATTGAACCAATGCAGGCACGGGTTTTTGCTGTCTAGAAACAAGTACATATCTGAAAGCCTCAGAAGAAAAGGTTTCAAGGGCCTATATACACCAGATGTTGATTTCAGGGAATGTTTGCTGGCCAGATCTTCCAAGGATAGTACTTCACCAATTTCTATGCCTCTGACAAAGCTCATGAGTGTTTTGTAGGGCAAAATGTTTGGAACTTCACATCCTTTCATAAATTCTGTTTTCTGGTTTTTCTTTTTCAGTTCAGTCTCTTTCACAACATCTGAACTGTTTCTGATGCTTGTATACTTTCTCTTGCTTATGAGGCCTTCTTCATATAGTACACGCAAGCTTCTCACTTGATTTTCCTGGCTTTGTTCATGGTCCTTTATTTTGCCTTTGATAATAGCTGGAATTACCGCTTGCATGCAAATATTTGAATTCCTAATGTACGTGGAGTAGTAGCAAAGTGACAGTTCTGGGACAGTACTTCAAGACAAAACACACAAAAATCCTGCACGCGTGCAGGATCTAAAGTCGATCCTATCGTCTTAAAGGAATGTTACTATACATCCAAGAACTCATCATGTCAAATCAAAATCAAAATCAAACTGTCAAAGAGCTCCGCGCCATTGCCAAGGAACGCAAGATACCAAAGTATTATAGGATGCGTAGAGACGAGTTACTAGAGGCGCTGGGGATGTCTGAAGAGGTACCTAGTGTTAGTAGTGGTGGAACATCGTATATTCTCGATGAGCCTGTACCAGAAATAAGCGTTCCGATTCTTAGGCCTACCAAATATGTACCTCCAAGTGTCCCTAGTCGGTGTAAAACACTTGTTTCGGAATATAACAAAAGAGTACAGAAGAAAATTAACAAGTTTGCAAATTGGATTTTGAATTATGTCCCAAAGAGAATCAAAAAGCCTGCGAACGAAAGAATCAGGATGTTGAAGGATGAAGTAAGAAGCATCTGGGCTGTACTAGAGCCGTTCAGAGTGAAAGAAAGAGAAAAGGCACTGAAAGGGTTCTTCAAGACCTATCGGATCGATGGTAAAAAGGGGTACGGTCCTCAAGACTTCATCAAGAAAATAAAACCAAAGGTTCTGGAGTTACTTTATACAAGAAGTAAACCCATCAAGGTGAAGTTTCTATTAACTTGCACATTCATAAAAGAGAATCTTGCTACGGGTAAGATTGAAGAGACTGAGGGGTACTTTCATACTAACATTGAAATAGTAACGGATTCAACTGATCTATCTAACTTATTCGATGCAATAACGGAATTACAACTTGAAAAGGTTGCGAGATTTGAAGGTGAAAAGTCTGGATGGCAATTTGATCGAGTTGAGTACTTTGATATACACATTAATCCATTTGAGCCTCTCTCTGGGACTTCTTACATACCTCTACCAAAGGTTTTGGCTGAGAAGAAGGCTATAATCAATGTCAAGAACGAGAAGGACAATGAGTGTTTCAAGTGGGCGGTGACATCTGCTGTATTTCCCAAAGAGAATCACGGTGAAAGACTGAATGGTGAAATGAGAGAGAACTCTGAGAAGTTTGATTGGTCGGGAATGGAGTTCCCTGTTACACTAAGGGATATTGCTAAGTTTGAGAGGCAAAACCCTTACGCTATTAACGTATATGGATATGAGTCTGGGGTAAACGTTTTGAGAATTAGTAAGCGGCGAGAGGTGACAGTGATAAACTTACTTTTATTATCCAAAAATGAAACGAATCACTACTGTTGGATTAAGAACTTGAGTAGGCTTTTGTCATCACAAGTCGATAAACACGATGGTAGAAAATACTTTTGCCATAGATGTCTTAATCCATTCAATACACAATCCTCCCTGGACAAGCATCTAGAGTATTGCAGCAATCATGAAGCAGTTAAGATGACAGTCCCTATTAACGAAGATGGAAGCCCGCAGTTCTTCGGTTTCAAAAATCGCAACAGAAAGATGGAGGTCCCGTTTCTCGTGTATGCAGATTTTGAGTGCTACAATGAAAAGATAGACACGTGTTACCAAGATGAGAGTAGAAGCTTTACCAATAGATACCAGAAGCATAAACCATTAGGTTTTTGTTACCTGATCAAGTGCTTTGATAACGCTGTATTCGAAACCAAACTTGTAAGGCACACAGCTGAATCACCAGACGAAGATGTACCCAAGATGTTTATGGAGAGTTTGGAGTCGGATATCAAACAAATTTATGATAGGTTCAAGCTACCCAAAAATCCTCATGTTAGTGAGGATGACAAAATAGACTATGAAAATTCCACACACTGTCACATTTGTGGATCGATGATTGGCCATGATAAGGCATTAGACCATTGTCATCTTACTGGAAAGTATAGAGGCGCCGCGCATGAAGAGTGTAACTTGAATTATAAGGTGCCCAAATTTGTACCAGTTATATTCCATAACCTATCCGGATATGATGGTCATTTATTTGTGAGGAACATAGGGGAATCGAAAGGTAAGGTAGATTGCATACCAATCAACGATGAAAAGTACATTTCGTTCAAGAAGGAGATTGTTGTTGACTCTTATAAGAACAAGGAAGGGAAAACGGTCAGCATTAAACGGGGGATTAGGTTCATTGATAGCTTTCGGTTTATGGCAGCAGGCCTCAGAAGGCTGGTTGACAATCTACCAAAATCTTCTCTGGTGAATGTAACGAGTTGGTATGAAAGGGTAATGTCACAAAAGGAGAAACCCAAGCATGAAGAGAGAATCATTCACAACATCTTAGGCAATGCTGATTTGGATGTTATAACAATGCGTATGGTAATGGAAGAGTTTTATCATCGATTGGATCGTGAGGCTGTAATGAGTAGGAAGGAAATCAGAGCCTTTGTGGACGGAATCCTTACAAGTTATCTTCAAAAAGAAATACACAATGACCTGGAAGAAGATGTTCCAGACCTGCAGTTACTGACTAGGAAGGGTGTATTTCCGTATGATTGGTTTGATGGGTTTGATAAGCTCAGTGAAACTCATCTACCACCAAAGGATGAGTTCTACTCTAAGCTCTACGATGCTGAAATATCGGAAGAGGATTATCAACATGCTCAAAATGTGTGGAAAGCCTTTGGGATTAAAAGCCTCAGGGAATATCACGATCTTTATCTTGAGCTGGATGTGTTATTGTTGGCGGATGTCTTCGAGAACTTCAGAGGTGTTTGTAGGAAGAACTACGATTTGGATCCAGCTTGGTATTACACTGCACCTGGATTGGCGTGGGACGCGGCCCTGAAAATGACCAATGTGAGTTTGGAACTTTTGAAGGACCCTGACATGCTTCTCATGATTGAGAAAGGCATTCGAGGGGGTATCTCCATGATCTCCACTAGGTATGGTAAAGCCAACAATCCATACATGAAAGATTATGACCCATCATTACCAACAAAGTACATCACATACCTGGATGCAAATGGTTTGTACGGATATGCAATGAGTAAACCTTTACCAACACATGACTTTCGATGGTTGACTGAAGAAGAGCTTGTATTGAAGTGTAAAGATATACCATGCATACTAGAGGTTGACATGATGTACCCAAAACACCTTCATAAATCGCATAATGACTATCCATTAGCACCAGAAAGAGTTACGGTGAATCGTGTGGATAAACTAATTCCAAACCTAAGAAACAAAAGCAAATACATTGTTCACCACGAGACACTGAAACAATATTTAAGTCTCGGGCTGAAAGTCTACAAGATACATAGAGGCATCACATTCAAAGAGTCCGCGTGGCTGAAGCCCTATATCGACTTGAATACCGAACTAAGGACGAAAGCAACAAACGACTTTGAGAAGGACTTCTTCAAGTTGATGAACAACTCAGTCTTTGGGAAAACTATGGAGAACGTAAGGAACAGGGTGGACGTTCGTTTGGTCACGAATGAGTCAAAAGCCAAGAAGTTGGTATCGAAGCCGAATTACCACCACAGCACGATCTTTTGCGAGAATCTAGTTGCAGTACAAATGAAGAAGACAAAGTTGGTGTTGGACAAACCCATTTACCTAGGCTTTTCAGTCCTTGAGATAAGCAAGACTATAATGTACGACTTCCACTATAACTACATCAAGCCAAAGTATAGTAGCAAGGCCAAGTCGTTATTTACAGACACTGATTCACTGGCATACGAGGTGGAGACGGATGACTTCTACAAGGACATTAGCCTACAATCATGGACAAAAATGTTGAGACAATTTACCAAAACTCACGCTTTGTAACTAACAACAGAATTTTGTATTTGAACGAAGACATCTTTTTCATCTGAAATCACCCCCTCCCCCCCCCAAACAATGTTGCAAAACGCTTTGTGGATGTTCAGTTGTTTCCAACATTGAAAAAGGGGGGAGGGGAGGCTACCTTTCACGAGAGGAGAGGGAACAGAATTTACACCAAGGAAAAAGGTTGGTAATTTTCATGTGTCTCAACAACTTTTGTCCATTATTGTAGATGTGAGAGACCGGTTCGACACCAGCAACTACCCTGAAGATCATCTATCTGGCATTGAGGTGGGCGTGAACAAGAAAGTCAGGGGTATGTTCAAGGATGAAGCGGGTGGTCAACAGATCATAGAATTCGTAGGTCTCCGGGCCAAACTATATTCATACATGATGGATGAGGGAAAGGAAGAAAAGAAGTGTAAGGGTGTGAAGAAAGCGGTCGTGAGAAAGAGCATAAGCTTCAACGACTACAAGGATTGCCTATTCAATCAAAAACCACAGAGGAGGACAATGAATATCATCAGGAGTCATCTGCACGACATGTACACAGAGACTGTGAACAAGGTGGCACTATCATGCGAAGACGACAAAAGGGTGGTAAGGGAGGATGGGATACACACATATGCATATGGTCACTTTAGGACTCTAACTTCGAGTAAAACTTAAAGATTTATTAATACATATATAACTAGACAAAGTTGCTATGGATTACGATTCAGAGGAAACTTATCACAGCCTTGCCGATCATTTTCAGTCTATGTTCAAGAAAGCTGATGAGGAAGACGAACAGGTTTGTAAGCATGAAAGTGTGTATAGGGATGACTCAGGGATTGTTCTTTGTAGTCTCTGTAAGAGTGAACTAGAATCGATGGACTACTCTCAGCGAGAATGGGGGTATGACTTTTTAGCTAGTAGGTGTGATATGCGAAGATCAAAACTAAAGGGAGTTCGTAATGTATTCGAGAGACATGACTTGAATGTGTCTTCTATGATGATCGATATCATAGAAGCCAAGATACAAAAGATTCTAAAGTCTGAGTGTGTAAAAAAACGCGGTCAGATTCGTGAGTCTTTGGTGGCTTCATGCTTGTTTTATACATACCAAGAATTCGGTGAATATCGTACGTTAGATTACATTAGAAATTTGTTTGGACTCAATCAAAGAGCCATGACATATGGTTTACAAAAGTACTTGGAAACGTTCCCAGAGGTGAGAACCAACCACATTACACCAGAGAAACTTATTCCCTGGATAATGAAACTTACTGGTGTTGATGAATCTCAACACAGACGTATTTTATTCATCGCTAAGTACTTTGAAGCAACATCACAGATTCTTGAGCGTAGTACTACCAGTACAATTGCAGCGAGTATTGTCTTCTTTTACTTATGTATGAACCAGGAGTATAAAAATCAAATAGGTATGACAAAGAGGATCTTTGCAAGTAAAGTTAAAATTTCTGAGATTTCATTGATCAAGACAATTCGTGAAATGGTGAACATCTCAATGTCACTTAAGTACTCTACCAGGTGGTAATTAAGTATCATCAACTTGAAGTCTTCTTGAAATTCCTCGCGTACAAATCCTCGCTTTGATACTCCATCTAAATAATACACCACTGGCTGATCTGGTGAAATTACACTTCTGGCTATATCATAAACCTCAAGGCTCCATATAGGGTCAGTGGCTCTTCGTTTATCACCACCTTCATCTTCACCGGGTGAATACAAATACCTAACCTCAACTCCCGGGGGTAACCTCTTCTCATTCAAGCCCACAGCTCTCTTGTATTCCATAGGCTTAATATCAATCTCTTTCAATTCCAACGCTTCATCGGGTTCTTTACCTGTGATACGTGTGGGTTCAGAATTCAAAGTCTTCATAATAGCGGGCAGCCTTTTCACCCAAACCCTGGACCTAACATCACTCACCATCTCCTGTGCATATTGATGACTGAATAATTTCTCTCCAATCGTTCTATTAGCCCTCTCTACAAAAGCCTGCGCTCGATGATTACCAGCTTCACTTCGCTGTATGTCTACTTGGTGCTTATTCATCAAGTGAGTGACATTACTCATGAATTCTTTACCGGGATCCACCATTAATGTTTTCGGCCCCTTTAGCTTTCGAGCATAAATCCTCTCAAACGCCGTGGCCACTTCACCACTATCTTTCGAGGTCAGTGCCTCAGCATCCTTGTACCTAGAAGCGATATCAATCACAACCAGCGCATAGCGGTATGTTTTTCTTCTCACTGTATCGTGAGGAAGAAACAACAAGTCCGCCTGATGAATTTGATTTGGCTTACCAACGACCCAATGTGGTCTAGGTATATACCTCGGTGGTGGAAGATATATTTGCCATAATGCTTGTTTCTCCAACCACTCTCTAGCAACGCTTTCAGTTACTTTGGCTGCACTCGCCAACTTGGGTATGGCCGAGTATCCTTTCCAGTATCCATCAGTAGATTAGTATAATCGACTTAAAACATCATCATTAGCCATTTACAACAAGATTCAGTGCATTTAAATGGCTGGAATATCAGACATTCTTGATCCTAATCGTGTTCCCAGGATGCGTAAAGGTTTGAGGGCAGAGGCCTCATTAAATCGGATCACGCTAAATCCCTCATCAGCCAATCCTGGTGAGACATTATACATTGAAATACCAAAACTGACTGACAACCTGGTGATTGTGCCTGGCAGTGTGTACATCACTTTCGATATGAGTGTAACAGGCCACAAGAACAACACGCTTGTCAACAACTTGGGAAGGAACCTCGTTTCACGATTCAAGGTTCTATTCGGAGGTGAAATCATTGAGGACCTTAATAGGTTTGATTTATTCAAGACTTATCACAATTTGTTTTTGTCAGAGACCGATCGCAATAACAGATTGAGACAAGGAATATCATCCGAGAATGTGAGGAAAATTAGAACCAATGCCGGGGACAAAGTTAGCTCAAATGCAGCAGAAAATACTATAGGTGCGGTCCATAACACCAGGTACGAAATACCATTGGACCACACAATACTGAAAGATCATGGAGTCTTCTATCCAAAAGCCTTACCACATCCACTCAAATTTGAAATAACTCTAGCTCCAGTTTCTGATGTCGTCGTTTATTCAAACATTGAAACACCACCTGATTACAAATTAACAAATATGGAGTTGGAGTATCATTGTATATCAAGTGACCGATTAGCCAAACAAGCTATTGCCTCGTATCAGATTGGAAGGGTTTTCGCGTATGAGAAGATACTTCTTCACAAAACATTTCCAATCTCTGAGAATACTGATGGTGTGATTAATGAGCATATTAACGTGCCTAGAAAATCCATGACTGGCATACTATGTATTTTCACAGCTCCATATCCAGCAGGTGCTAGGGACTCTGAGAGTTTTGCAAACCCAAAGATCACATCAGTTAAGATTGACAAAGATGGAGTACCAAACAAACTTTATTCGAAAGGCATGATACCAACTGATTTATGGAAGGCCATAATTAAACGAGTTGGTCTCAATGATTCCATCAAGGAGGCTGACTTCTATACGAACAAGTTTGCTTTGTGGATCGATCTGAGGAGTTACCCGGATAATCATGTTCATGGGAACGGGTTGGAGCTAACTAGTACTCGTGATGGTGTGAGACTCGAGATTAACAGGGAGAAGAGAGGAGGCAGGGTTCTTACCTGCTACATGTTCGTGGTTGCTGACGCCGATATGTCTATTATTAATTCAAACTTAAACGAGATAGTGTACTAGATATAATCCAAGTATGAATGAGTTAGTGGACAAAATCCCATTCAACTGTATCATTACGGGACCTACGAATTGTGGAAAGACTCAATACCTGGTGGACCAGCTTCGAGGACACTTTAGGGGCGTGTTCGATTATATTGTCTTGATTTGCCCCACTTATAGCCATAACAAGACTTACAGAGGCTTTGCAAAGGGGGACAAGAGATTTTGGGTACTCTCACCAGACTCGAGCGATGAGGACGAAATTGACTATTTGCTAACGCTTTGCTCAACGTTATTCTCGGGTGAGAACACACTCATAATACTGGACGATTGCGCTGTTTCAAAAGACTTGAAGAACCGGTCAAACAAATTCATCAATCTGGCGTTTTCTGGGAGGCATCTTGGGATATCTGTGTGGGTTCTCACCCAACAACTCACATCAATCTCGAAACCGTTCCGAGAGAATGTCGCATGTGTTGTATCGTTTTACAACCCGTCTGAAACCGCGATGAAAATGTTATTTGAGGAATATGGTGGTGCTTTGGATGTTGATAAACGCAAACGGTACAAGAAGTTACTCGAAAATGAAAAATACGCCAGACTTTGCTTTTCACTACGCCACCCGTTTGAAAAATATTTAGAGATACCAGCGCCTGGGGCATAAACATGGCTAACCCTGAAGATATAATGAACGGTGAAGCATCAGTTGGTGCAACAACACCAATCATTGATTTGGAGTCAAAGAGGGAATCTCTTTCAATCTTGGCGTGCCTGGGTTCAACGAAAGAATACACTGGTGTGGTTATGGACCTCTATGATACAACCAAACTATCGGATAAGGATGTGGAGAAGTATTACAAAAGGTACCAAGTAGTGTCCGGCAAGAAGATTGCCGATGGCTTGGCGGACTCTTCTTTTCAATTGATAGCTAAGGCTGTAGATCGGGGTTTGAGCAAGTTCGGAAATATAGATGATCAAGACGCTCTTGTGAGAGACTGTAAGAACGATGAATTGATAATGAAGGAGATCTCAAATATAACTGGGTTACTTTTAATGAAAGGTGGAAGAGTCAAAGCAGTACTTTCAGCATTTATTCACTTTGCAAAGCACTTCAAGTTAAGAGAGCATGGATCCAACAGTGCTCCAACACAACTTGAGCAAGACCTAAGCACTACTCCAACACAACTTGAGCAAGACCTAAGCACTACTCCAACACAACTTGAGCAAGACCTAAGCACTACTCCAACACAATTTGAGGACTAAAATGGATTCTTGGAAAAGTGTCTTCAAGATTGGTTGTACCATAAGCAAAAGCATAACAACAAGATGCAACAAAACGAACTTGAGTTTCACGTATTTTCCATATATGGTGAGAATGACTCTGACTTTGAGAAGCTCTTCGAAAGAGTAAGGCCAGAGATTGTTAATGCCTTTGAGTTAATCAACCCTAGTTTCACAAGACTTGAAGTTAATTTCAAGCGAGACCCATATCAATACATAGTAGACCATTATGATGATGAGACTGACTCTGCAGATACCCTAATCGAACGTACTGTGAGAGTTTTGAGATCGAGATTAAGATATAATTTCAGGGATGCACTTCAATACCGTTTTGAGTATATACATGAGGACCTCTATGATAGACGGTTTGATGGATGTATTGACCACGAGGAGAGATACAGAGCAGAGTACAATGGGGATTGGGATGGGGAAGAGGGTTTGGAAAATGGTCTGTATGGCGATATGGTCAAGGAGTTTGCAAAAGATATGGAGTCTGAAGTTTCATACATTACAATCAAAATGTTGAATACAGACAAGCACTACCATAAATCGAACTTCTACAAACGTCTGTGGGATGAACTAATGCCTATAGCGTGGCACCTCGATCGTGTGTGGGATTGGTGTTTCGATAACGAGCAACAGAGAGAAGCCGAGCAATTATGGACGTAATGACCCAACTTCCATATGAAACACTATTGTAAACCTCTTAGTAGAAGACCTACTAAGAGGCTTAAAGATAGGTATGTACTATGTCATAACCAAAAGGTACTTGTTGAACATGATTGATCCAATCTTCATTTCACTTGACTCTGATTTTGACTGGAGCACCATCGTTGTGTCCGAACCTAAGAAGAACTCTTTCACCAAAGGCAAAAGTAAAGTACCAAATGAATGGGTTACTTCAGATGTTTATGTAGAAGAATGGCCAAACGGTCCGAGACGCCCAATATTCATTGAATTGGCCAAGCAATTCTTTTCAGGCATATCTGGCGTATGGCCGTTTGGAACCGAGAAAAAGGATCGCAGACTTGAAACATTGGAGGGGTTCCAGATTTTCTACCCAATGACATCGATTGAGACTATGGATAGCCCCACAAACGAAGAGATGAAGACTCGCAAAGCATTAGATAACGTGATGGAGATCACATTGGATTCACTCAAAAAGTTTTGTAAAATGCATATACAACTTCCAAAAGTGAAAATGATTGGTCTTATGCTGTAAAACCCATATACGATTACACAAACATCACAAACCAACTAACAGGTAAGAAGACAAAGGATGAGTCCAGTCCAGAGCGTGCCTACCTAAAGTTCATGACCTGGGGTAAGGGTAAGAACATAAAATCCAAAACTTCTGTATATGGCCCAGATGATAAAATGGTTCACCCACTTGAATACATGTGGCAGCCTGACAATTATGAAACCGGTTTTGGTCATCCTGTTGTCCATTGGGATGGTATATACTGGGGATCACACGGGAAGACCAGTTATGGCGCTTCAGCTCGTCTTCGTGTTTATGAGATGAACTTCACTCCAGATGATAACATCAACATGACTCGTTTTCGAATGTTAGGCCCCAATAAGGCTAAGGCACAAGAACCAGAACCAGAATCAGATGATGATGATGATGATGATGATGATGATGTTGATGAAATTGTGATAGAACACTAAATAATTAAGAGACTTAAAAGTTAATGACAATAGGGATACAAACATGGCTAACACAGGAGTTATTGATAGAGCGACTGTGTATGAATATTGTGAAGAATACTGTAAAAATAATATAGATGAACAGTGTCGGGAAATAATACAAGAAGATAAAGATGAGGAAAGAATAGAAATTGAGGAGTTTGCTGATAGAGTATCTATATATTTGAGAGGTGCGATGATCGGAATTGGATTATATTGGTTGTATAAGAAACTTCCTTGGTTTCGGTAGATGTTAGTTCAAAAATCCCCTAATAGAAACCCTATTAGGAGATTTAAAGTTAAGTGATAACAGTGATACATAAATGGCTGAACAAGCTGTTGAGCAAATCACAAGGGGGCCCACTGTCATGAATAGAGTGAAGGATCCCAAGAAAGTGGAGGCCGGGAAGAAACTGGCTGACTACCACAAGAAGGCTAAGGAGGCATTGAAAGAAAAAGAGCAGCGGGATGCATTGATAAATAATCAGAAAGAAAAAGAGCAGGATGCATTGATAAATAATAATCAGAAAGAGGATGATGAAGGATCTTCCATGGATGTTAATGCCTGGATACCCAGTTTATCCTTCGAGAATGTGTTTATAATCGGGTCCATAATAGGAATAACTGCTTATTCCTTATACACGAGATATAAGGACAAAATAGCCCACTTACGCATACCTACTCCAACCTTCGAACCACCTCCTCTCAAGAACACGAATGAGGTCAAAAGCAAACCAAACATAGAAAATAGTTTAAATGATGAGTTGATGTAATACATAAAATTTCAGAAAATAAGCTTGTAAAGACTGTTACAGACTCTGCAGTTCTCGTGGGGCTCGCCGCTGCTGTGGGCTATGTGGGTAAGAAGGCCCTGAGAGAATCGTTCATTGGAGATCCATCGTCCAATATCATGAATTATGGCAAATGGGTTGTTGTTTTGTCCGCGAGTATGTACCTCAAAACTTCAAAGTGGCGTTGGATAGTCATATGAGAGATGAGCCCATTTTGAGGGACTTCATAACTAAAGATAGCAATGGGTCCGTAATATCCTTTGACGAGAAAGGATTCGGTATGGCTGTACTCGATCATTTGAAGAACACTCCCAAGTTGGAGCACTTCACGATTGACTGAAATGTATTAAGAAATCCTACAATAGATTGATAAATGGCGAGTATAGCGTTCATGCTTGGAGGAGCATTCCTCAATGCAACTTTATTCACTGCTGGAAATTATGTAGCACATCTCCTCGTGGGGTCATCATCCGCTGATCTCAAACTCGAAAGGGAAAGGCATGACAAAGCAATGGAGAAGTACCAAAAAGATTACTCTGCGTACCAAGAGAAGCGCTTAGCATATATTGACTTTATGAATAAGAGAAATAGTGATGAGAACCAGGCCTCTGAGAACATATCAAAGATGGATGAAGCGCTGAAATTGTACAATCAAATGGGTAATCCTCCCAAGTTCTCTGACTATTACCGACCGAATGGAGACCAAAGAATGGGTGAGATGGTCTATGTCTCCGTTGCGTTGTTAATAATGGGATATATAGCCAGCAAGTGGGTGTGATAAATTAACTTAGAAGTTCCCATATTCGACATTAAATATGGCAACTGCTGATCCTGATGAAAACGATCCTTTCGGGTTGGGGGAAGAAAACAAACAAGAGGATCCTGATGATTTTGAAAATACCCCACTACTTGGTAGGCAGCCAACACCAGATAAAGTCGTAGAAACATCCAGGACTAAGGGTACTAGAAGCAAAACTAAATCAGGGTATGTTCAACTACCACGTGAAGATATAGAAATGGAGGCTATGGAAGAAAACAAGGATGCGATCTGGGCTAAGATTGTAAGTAAATTCCCCAATGCCGAACCTAAGTTTCTTTTCAATTATGATGAATGGGGTAAAATCGTTGTTAAAATTACTGGTAGAGATCCAGACAAAAATGTATGGCATCAATTATTCGATGCGTATGGTGATGTGAATAAAGGATTACCCAAAACAATTACAAAAATTGCGTAAGAAATTGTGGAAGCTAACGATGATGAGATAACTAAGAAAAAAGGGTTCGTTAGTAAATTGAAGGAGAAGGTAAGATTCCATCGAGATAAGGCATTGAAAACTCCAGAAGAAGTAAGTCAAATAGAGACTATCGAGAAACAAATTGGTGAACAAGAGCAAGAGATAGCTAACTTGGAGGGGGAGAATGAGCAAATCCAGGAGCGAATGTCATTGCGAGACCGAGTGAAAGCGATCTTCAAGAAATATGGATTCACAGTATTTGCCGTTGTGAGTGCCGTTAGTGTGGTCATTGGCGTTATCGTGTCTAATCTTTCCAAAGGCCTATCCAAATTGGGTAAAGGTGTGGGTGACGGGCTGAAAACCATTGGTAAGAAACTCGGTGAGATATTGCCCGGTATGGTGGGAGCGATCGTGAGTTTCCTGTTCAAGACTGCCGGCGAGGTCATTTCATTCCTGGGTAAGAATGCTTGGCTATTGATTCTCGCTGTTGTAGTGTACTTTGTAGAGGAATTAAAGAAGAGGCGTCGTTGAATGTAAATGTTGAGCATAACAATGTACGAGTCTGAAACCAGGGTGTACTTGGACCCACCCCTGGACAATGTTCGGGAGATACAACTCCTTGATTGTAGTATACAAACCAAACGATGGATTAATTTCAAGGATCGCCAAAGCGTACTCAGAGAGGAGGATAATCAATCCTTAATAACAGTACGACCAGGTACATATTCACTATGCAATTTACGTGAGATATTTCTCGACGATAATGATAAGGCTAAACTTATAATCATTGAGACTAAGACTGGTTACTATCTTTTCTCCACTAAGAACTTCAACATTAAACTTACAAGAGGGCTACAAATTGCTCTGGGGGTGCCTGAAATCATAACTCCTCTCAAAATGCACACCATAAATCTACGGATCAGGGAGCCCCTGAAAATTATGTGCAGTCTAGTGGATAATCTCTCATCCTATATGAATAAGGCCTCATCCGTGGGCTCTGTGAAGATCTCCCCATCATACCTCCTTGCCAACATACCCTCAAAAGATTATCCAGTCATACCAATTCAGAGATTGAAAACTCCCATAAATCATTTTGATCTAAGAATTATCGATAGTGAGTGGAACAAGTTGGAGATGAAGGGTTCTCCCATCACATTGAGTTTGAGATTCAGATAACATTTTAAAAGTACGTTAGAACTGTGACTAAACATGGGTGAGTACAAAGGAATCTACCCCAACTTGCCTCCAACGGCGCCTCCTCCTGATGGCGCTACTTTCAGATTACAACAATGTTGTGACATCTTGAATAAGCTGAAGGCTGAATCGAAGCATTATGAGACTGTACTCAAAAAGTACAACCGGTCCAAAGGCGCGCTCATAAACGCAAGCTCGACCTGTGGTATCCTATCTTGTATTTTGGCGGCTGGTGGATTGGGTACATCTCTGAGTGGTGTGGGAATTGTGGTAGCTATACCATTGGGAGTTACGAGTGGAATACTTGTTTGCGCATCCATAGCGTGTGAACAAATCTCCAAGAGTCTGGCAAAGAAAGCGGTTAAGCACCAAAGTACAGTTACACTGGCCAAAGCCAAAATAAACACAATCGAGGACTTGGTATCCAAGGCGCTTCGTGATAATAAGATCTCTGATGAGGAGTTCTCAATGATAATCGAGGAGTTCAAGAAGTTTGAAAAGCTAAAGGCTGAGATACGACTCAAGGCTCAAAAAAATTCAGTGAAGGAGATCGATCCTGTGGCACTGAAACAGAGAGTACGAGAAGAATTTATCAAAGAACTAAGAGGAGGGTCATAACCATAACGTACGATAAGATTTACTATTGATTTAAATATTGCAACCCTTCTACCCAAACACTGGATAGAAGATGGGCTTACTCAACGACCTTAGGAGGTTACATTAGGTGGAAAGTTAATGGGACAACAATTATGTCTTATGACGACCCCACTGGTAAAACATGGACTGAAGACCTACCACCACGTTTGAAAAGACTACTGTGGTTAGATTTAGGATTGAATGATAATGAATTGAGTTCATTCCCAAAGAGTTTGACCATGACTGATCGCTCATACCCAATACCAGCCATTGACTTTGATGACTTCACAAGTGATACCACAAGTATGCTGACTTCATTGGATATATACGTGTCCAATACCAAAAAGTTCACCGCTAAGATGCGAAACGTGTTCACATCTCAAGTTGTCACGTTCAAGTTTGGAAAGCAAGGACGAAAGTGGTTGAACGCACCTGATATGAATTACTGGCCTCAACAGCTTAATTTTGCAGTATGGTGTGCAACCTCTGGATGTGGTATAAGCCCCTTTGAAAGTTTGAACTACCCCAAAGTGGTGGCTGGCTTCGTAAAGTTTCACACCTACTTCACCATAAGGCGAATATTGTATGAATTGAGTGTGCCTCTTCCCGATGAACAACCATTTGCCATAGCTAACAATCCTTATAGTAAGGTTGCTTACCAAAGATTGTGCGCTGAATTCGGGATCGCTAATGATTCTGATTTTAGATGGAAAGGCGGGCGAAACCATGGTCTTGGTGATATATTCCTTGATTATGGAGCTGGTTACCATGGACGAGGTGGTGGATTTCAGAATGTTCATGTGATTCGAAACTATGATGAAGATGCAAACCAATGGCCTGGTGATGGTGGTAAATTCTCAGATGATGGTGGTAAGAAGGAAAAAGGTAACCTCATCTCATTCATTCGTAATGATGACTTTGCTGGGTACAAGTATGCTTGGTTCATTCCAACGAGTGGTTATGGGCTCACCAAGGCTGGGCTGGGTAGACTGAATCGATCTGCTGAGGCATTCGTTTACTGTGTGTTGGGATCACAAGTTAATACACGAAACTCGATTGTGGGCACGGGTGGAGGGGCAATTGAAACGCAGCAAGAGTTCTTGGCTCTATTTGAAAGTAGCGTGATTGAGAACGATATCTCAAGCTCAGTACAAAGGTACCAACTCGCAACTCAGGAAGCGAAGTTAAGATTGGATCTGGCAATTGCGCCTGGAGTTTGGCTAATGCCTAGTAATATGATCATAAACACGGAGAGTGTGGTTGGGTATAACAACAACCTAATGAAGGCCACGGGTGATATGAAGTTTGGAGTTAACTCAAATGTAAACCTGGAGACCAAGACTGTAGGGATAAGCCAAAACGTAGGCTCTTCAAAAGTTAAGTTACCACATGTAGCTGCCAGAACTGAAGCTGTACAGGTGAAAACACCAATGATGGATGTTAAATCTGAAATCAAGGAGCCTGACACCACACAACATGAAAATAATATGATTGCATTGACAATCGTAGCTGGTGGATTGGCTTGGGCTTTGTTCCGTTGATGGACTCGATATAATTTTTGTAACGTGGTTCGCGTTACAAAGATACACACTATATTACTACAACTTACTAAGATCGCTGCAATATATACAACGATCTTTACGTTTGTAATGAACGCATATGCCCTTTCCCCGACACTCTTTACATCTGTACCTAGTTCTACCATGAGAACATACTTGGGAACCCTTACAATCTTTGCAAGGGTACTTTACTCTACCATGAGTACATATACCCTTACCACCACACTCTTTGCAATATGCTTTCTGTCTTAGATGAGGGCATATTTGTGATCCCATACAATCCTTACACTGAACCTTACGCCTGCCATGTTGACATTTTCCACCACTACTAACACTAGGTACCTCTTCAGGCATTCCCAGCGCCTCTAGTAACTCGTCTCTACGCATCCTATAATACTTTGGTATCTTGCGTTCCTTGGCAATGGCGCGGAGCTCTTTGGCAGTTTGATTTTGATTTTGATTTGGCATGATGAGTTCTTGGATGTATAGTAACATTCCTTTAAGACGATAGGATCGATTTTGGATCCTGCACGCGTGCCAGATTTTTGTGTGTTTTGTCTTGAAGTACTGTCCCAGAACTGTCACTTTGCTACTACTAGTGGTCATCTCAGGTTTTGATGCAGTGCATATCAGTGTCGTCCACAAACCATCAAGTACTGGTTTGTTATCTTGGGACAATTTTCTCTTGGCTCCAGCACAAGTATAGATCATTCCAAGTGCAGCCAAGGTATTCTTTCTACGTCTGAAAAACTGCCTCTTGGAAAGCTTAAGTTTTTCGCTGTTGGCTGGTTGGATTTCACTTGAGATAGTGGGCCCTCTGTCATATTTTACCTTTTTCCCTTGATCTCCACTATCATTTTTTACATTTTCTAATTCAGCAATCTGTGAATAATTAAGCTCATACAAATTAAAAAAATGATCCTTAAGAATAAAAATAAATATCACTGTTTTTTAGTTCTGAATAAAATAGTCTGCAGATTAGTCCATTTCATTTTCTCAATCTGATGAGCTAATTAATTAAAATGGAACTATTAATAAGTATCATCATGTCACCAATCACTGAATTGTATGATGAACCAGTTTCATAAGGGTGTTACGAGAACTAAGACCCTTAAAAACGAACACCTAAGACCTAAGAGCCAAGGTCTTAGTTTTCATAGTACGAAAACTAAGACTCAGGGTCTTAGGCCTTAGGTCTTCGTTTTTGAGGGTCTTACTTTTTGTAACGCCCGTTTCATAACACTCAGGCAGGGTGAGCTAAATAGTCTTTTAATATTAGTTTTAAATGTAAGAACTACACGAGCAATCCCAAAAAAACGGCTTATATTTTCTGAAATTTATGAACTCAAATAAGACTCAGATATTATGTTAATTACATAATGCGAGGAATAAAACATTCATTTATACAAACCTTTCGCTTTCGTCTTCGAATACGTTCTTCAGTTTTGTGAAGTTTCGTCTTCAAAGCTTCAAGTTCCGTCCCTTTCTCATCGAGTTGAGATCTGAGCTCGCTTATTTTGGCTTCAAATTGGACCAGCGCTTGCGTTTTCTCTTTCTTTAAGCGGTTGTATGCAGCAGGCGGAAAGCGCTGTTTTCGCCCAGCCGAGGTTACCCTTAAGACCAAGTGGTAGTTTTTTTTTTTTTAGTACAAAAGCTAATAATTTGAACATTTTTAATAAGAAGAGACATTGAACAAACGTATTATAGCTTTCGATTTTAATACAAGTTTTTACATTTAAAGAAAATTTTCATAGAAAAGCGTTACCTTAAAGACACTTATGCTGGGATTCCTTCAAAATTTTCGCTTCCAATCATACTACTTTTCTCGGTTAAGTTTCCATTATTTCACTGGTATTTACACTCGAAACGGAAGCTACTTAACTGTAGAATCCAAATCAGGGCGCCATTTTTTCCTGTTTTGTACCCAGGCTACGAAAATCTCGGTTAAAATCGGCCAGTTTGGCCCAAGATCCTTCCACTTATACACCCAGAAGACTTTGCCCACCGCAACGCCGCCATCTTAAAAAAAAAACTTCCCATGCGCTGAGGACCCATTTGAGGGGTGGTCTGGCCCGAACGTGTAGAGGCTCAGTTTCTTTGCATCGGCTAGCCACGTCGACAACAATCAGTGCATACTTGAAGACTTAATATCTACGAGGCAGTTTGTCGTGAGCATGAAATGAAGGTCAGCTAGTGGGCACATCGAGCTTTCGCCAAAGGATGTATTTCAGTGCAGGAAAGTAGACCTCCCAAAGCGCCCGTTTGACTAACTACTTCTGTGCAACAATTTTTTGATGATGCCGAAGCCTTTCCAATACCCTTCGGGGCTGTAGTATAGGCCTGCAGGCCGCTGTGCCCTTAGCTTTCTATATACAAATAGTGTAAAAGATGAAGCTCATTTGCTTTGATTGTAATACAGAGATTATTGTGGATGAGGAGAGTTCTAAACTCGTTTTTCGATCATGTGGGAAGGTGGAAGATTCGAGCGGGCGTAGCATTCGACTGAGCCCAGTTACCGAAGCTTCCCTCGGATCCCAAAGATCATTTGCTCAAAACTCTTAAGAAATACAGAAGGTTAGACCCTGTCAACGTTAACGTGTTGGCCTGTCGAGAGAAGGACGACCCGACGCCGTATATTATCTTGAATAGCGTCATGGAGCACTTCCGTCATAATGATCAGTCTGTTTTCTATGCGATGACTTTAAAGATGTACCGTCAGAAGTCTGGCCGACGAAGGAAGACATCGTAAAAACGTTTTTCCCCACCTTTTTAAGGGTCATGGAGCCAGTACCCAACAGCACGTGTAAAGAAGGTCCGATAAGTGGTGGAGGCACCAAACTGCGGTGTAGCGATTGTCGTATTTCTCTTCTACTTTTGCTGCTATTTCCATGCAATGATTGCTGATAAAGTCGTCAGTCACTTTCGGGCTTTCGTGGAAATCTTTCTCGTTGAGATAAGATCGGATCGTAGGAAGGATCGAAGTTGGCTTTCTCCGCTTTTTTGTTGTATTTTTTGAAGCTTGCCACTTTTTTGATGACAAGCCCGAAACCAGTCATAGAAGCGAACACAATGGGATTCAAAGTGATACCCCCTACATCCGCGGTGCTTATCACAGCATTTTCTGCCATAATATTGCGAACCGTAATACTTCTTGTGGTAGTAGGCCGAAAGATTTTTTAAGATAAAAAGCGTGCCCTTTGAGAGGATGGTGTCGACCTGGTTGACATCGAAAATGTTTAGCCCCTTGTCAGCCATCGTGTATATTTAATTGTGGAAATCTTTAACATCGTATCGTAACCGGTAGAAGGTTTACTTGCTGCAGTCACAGTAGCGCGTTTTTTTCTCGCGCATCTTATAACACGGTCTGTGGGGGGTTGAAATGTTTGCAGGGACACACCAGACAAGAGGTGTTGCACCAGTCACACCAAATGACGTGCAAAGATGGTTGTCGATGTGGTTGGGATCCATGTCAAAGCTACATAGGGTGGAGTTAATTTCTGTACATTTTTCCATCAGGAGCCTTCGCTCCATAGCACAACTGTGTCGGGTCACATCACACAATCATAGGTAAGCCCCTTCCGATGGAGGCATTTCCTAGACTTGATTAAGAGCGAAATTGTGGAAAGTGAAGTGAGTGAAACAATGTGAGCGTTGGTCATCGATTTTGTGAGCGAGCAGAAAAAAGCCTGACGCTTTCGAATCGGACCAGGAGGATCACTTTCGTATCCATGAATTCGACGGGGATGTTTTTGCTATTCTGTGCAATTCTGCCTTGCAATGAAGAAGGATCGATATCCACGCTAAAGTGAGTGCCGCGCTCAGGTCCGTTGTCGTAGAAGCCGAAAGTGGGCCAACACTTTAAAGTACTGACAACGACAAATGGTGAATTTATAGAAGGGTAAGTTTTCAATGAGGAACGATCAAGCTCCACACCTCTGCTCCCTCTATAAAGCGCAGGGTCAATCTTGGTCGATGATATCGTCCATCGTCAAAGATAATATTGTAAGAGCTTGGCAGTCAAATATCAATGGAATGATAGAAGAAGTCGTAATAGGGTCTCCCCATAACCTCCTCTTCGAGATATCCAATGCTGACAGTGGAAAATTTGTTGCTTTCATCCACAGCAGTATCGGTTATCTAATGATAGTTCAAATACATCGTAGTTTTCATCACCTTTTTGCCTCCCTCCACACCATAGGGCGAATCGTAAACAGCTACGTCTACACCATTCTGCCTCTCAGGGATCCCATAGAAAATCAAATGGCCAGTACCCTTATCCTGTTGTCTTTCAACCCCCTTGACATTTCAAGTCAATATGGAGGTATACAGGAGGCTTCACCTCCAACCTATGACAATGAACGATAGATTGACTGTATTTGGGAAGCAACTTATTCGACTGTTGGCCGATATTCAATGACGTTGAAACAACTAACTCCTCAGACATGAATAGTAGGAGGAATTCAATCACAAGCGTGTACTCTCCCTGTGGAAGTTTAAGCATGTTCAAACCCAATCGAGATATCCTGCCCCTCCCCCATTCTAATAGTGAATGCTTAATGCTATTTTGTTGATACTGTGGGGAGAAGCAGGGAGGTCATCGATGCCATTAGTGGTAATGCCGCTTTCATTCGTAGACCAATCATCATCTTCCATAAGGTACCTAAATGTCTTGTCTGAGCTCGAAGAAATGTGGCTACTACCAACATAGGCCTTGTACTCTTTTGTGATTTGGTTACGTTGATCGGTGTTAGAGTTAGTTCGCCATTGGAGAACTCAACATTGACAGCATAGCCATTTTCAGGATCGTAATGAGTGGCTAGGTTGAGAATCGGATGATTCCCCATATCGCGGGTTGCCTTCCATCTCCAGTGTTCCATCTAGGAGCATCGAATCCCTAATCTTATTTTGAGAACTGAACTCTATGTAATTTTTATTAGCCAGATCCGTCGGTTGGGTGCCGATTCCATCGCAAGTTATGATTTCATGGCTGTCCATGTTCAAATCTCCAGTCATCAATGAGGAGCAGTCAGTAGTGCGAATCTGCGTAATTTTTAGGACACGCCTCGTTATTGCTAGTAGGGGCGGCAACACTTGTAAGCCGTTTATTCTGGATATCATAGTTTTTATTATCATCCGAGACAGATCCGTCACTGTTCGTTCCAACAAGGCCTTGTTGCTCTTGAACCCCTTGTGGCCTTGACTACTTTTCGGGCCTTGATGACCTGTTGGCTCTTGATCGCCTTTTTGCCCCACTGGACCCTGTTCACCGTTTTGCCCTGCTGGCCCCTGTTCACCTTTCGGTCTAGTAGGTCCCGTTAGTCCCTGTCCAGCTTTTGGTCCCGCTGGTTCTTGTTCACCATTAGGGCCTTGATCGTCCTTCGGCCTAGTACGTCCAGCTGACCCTCGTGGTCCTTATGGGAAGCCTTGCAAGACCGTTTCCCCAGAAGAGCTGTATTCAAGTACACCACTTACGTAACCAATGTCTATACAGTCTCATCAAAATTTTTCTTTATCAAATTCTTGGGTTTTGTGGTAATAGAAGAAGGAATACTTTTCCTTTGGTGGCACGATCCAGAGGGTCGCAATCAACCTTAAGCTCGTCAGCAATCCGTCTAAAAATGCAGAAGGGGCTACATTTGTCTCGAATATTTTTGGGTACCTTGTGGTAGGTCTGGGACTACTGCGATTACTGTGCCGCCCACTTATAAAATAGACAAAACAGATCACTAAAGATAACAATCTTCTGATCGTCTACTGGCAGAAGAACTCTGCCCAATCACAGAACGGTTGGATGAGGCGGTTGAAAAGCCAGAACTAACACTCGAACCGGAGAGTGGCCCAAACTACAAGATGGGTTAATTTGAGCGACTCAACCCGCTTGACGATAAGTTCAAAGCGAAGGCGCATTGTTATGAGACAAAAAATATAAATAAACAAGCCTGTTCTCTGTCCGTACAGAAAAGAATGACAACAGTACTTTCACTACGAACTCGACTATTTATTCGAAACTGACAACTGAAATAATTCGAGTGGTCTACAAAGGAAGCGATCGCAAAACTTAACTATGCGTAAACAAGCTATCTACTACTTCAAATCTTATTAACTTTAAGCGCCAATGACAGTCTAACTCACGAGCGTTATTGAGATATCCACTTGAGGGCAAACAACTTCAATTCTCCGGATAGCTTCTTCAGTCACGGCAAACGCTATCTCCTCTTAACTCTTAACCACTTCAGACTATCTCCGAGCGTCCGTACGTAGAGCTCCGTGATAACGTTTCTTGCATATATTTAGAGATAGTTCCATTACATTCGAAAGATTAAGACAATAGCTATTTTTACAAGGTAACTTTACCTGTTTACGTTATGTTAGTGTATACCAGAGTTCTCTAGAAGAAGGATTGCGTGACTACGCAAATATCCGCATACTTAACAGGTTCTAAAAACTTCTCTTAACAACAAACACCATCACCATCACCATCATCATCACCAACATCACCATCAAAACCGCAACCAACACTATTACCGGAACATTATGACGACTACAAAATAGCAAGCGAGCGACTCGCCGTTCCACGGGTTTCAATTGTCCAACTCATAAAATGCAGAGACGGCAAACAGAGTGGGGAGACGAAGCTTCAAAAGGCCGAAAAGAAGCTTCAACCTCCTCCAGTTAAACCAAAAAAGAAGCCCCCTAATGAGATGATGATGGGGAGATGGAAGGTAATGGCTTAGCGGACTTGATCGTTGATAAAATAATAGATCAATTACAGCTTACGTTTGCGCGTGATCAGCGCCGGCAACACGTCAAGCAAACTCCAAGACCGCTTCATGTCTTTACTTGAGGTACTTAAAAAACATGGTGTCATAAACCAGCATCAAAGACGGAACATTTTGACTACACACATAGAAAAATGACATTTAATCTACTAATTAACCCGCTGATTAGCTAACTAGACGCGCAAAGTTGCAAAAAGAGCATTGCAATCAGACGACTCTCGACTTTTCAGTCTACTTCAACTCGCCGATTGACCCAGACTCTCGATAGAACTACGCAGTAGCGTTGAATAAACTGGACACCACGAGTTACACTTGGTAAGAGAGCTTACGAGAACAACAAACTGAGATGAGCGAATAAAACGGGACAAGCGATCTGGCAGACTTTGGCTTTCTCGGATGGTATGTACGACAACAAAGACATTAACAGTTTTATACAAACCAAGACAGGATTCTTTGATCCGGATGACGAATGCAAAAGGCATGTTTTCGGTTTGTACTTCGACACCGGTCTCTTGCGGGTTTTAATCTTTATGGCTGAGGATTACGAGCTTGACCTCACCGTCGGAGAGTTCGCCAGTTTGCCTGGATACGAAGAAAACACCTTGAAAGAGGCGAACCCTTTCAGAGGAGATATGATTCCCGATATAACGAAGAGTGTTAACATGGTCTTGATTTTACGGCGGGCCAACTATGTAGAAAGTGGTGTTTTGTACAGCTAAGCCAGCACATGGCTTCTGGCCAATTACCCCTTCATGCCGGCACAGGAGGCACCACAAGATGGCAAACAGGTGCCTGCTTGCATCACACCTGATCCCAGCGAGTCCCCGAGTTTACATAATAGCGGCTAAAAATGAATTTGGAACAGCCGTTCGAACTATACGGCTATTTCTTGATAGAGTAGAAGACGTTCTACAATTTGAAGAAGTTAAAAGGCCCTTTTACGTCGTCTCTTGAGCGACATCGTGCTGGGCAAAATTGGTTTGGAAGAGTCAGCCGTGCACTAATAGAATTGGATTTATGATTGAGGTGAAAATTACAAGCCGGCTTAAAACTGGGTATAGACGCGTAGAAGATCGCAAGAGAGCTCCATACCCTTGGACGGTCAACCTTATACGACAAATGCCTGAGGAAATTTTTCGTTTCATCATGGAAGTTTTTAAAAAGGCTCCCTTTGTGTTTGGAGTATTACATTCAGAAATAGGTGTGACGTATACCATTTCCCACTCTAGAGACTGCTGCAACATTCTTCAAATTTGTGCAAAACATCACGAGAATCTGTCATATCCTACCTCTGTAAGCAAACCAAAGCGCATAGGAAAAGAGATGACAAATGTGTGGTCAGCACAGTTAAACCTTTTCCTCTGACATATATCAAGAGGAGGCAATATGTGGTGTAGAGTGTCATTATATATTCACCAATGATGGTGCAATATTCTGTGTAGCATGTTATATTCACTGAAACTGAGTGAAGCTGAAGGTCTTACTGTGTACTGTTTCTTTGTCACAAAAGGGTAAGGCTCTAGTGAATGTTAAGGTCCTAATGCGTCTGTTTCAAATAAAAAAAAGGCTCTAGTGAATGGTTCAGTTCTTGCTATTCTCATCCCCGGTCGCATCTCCAGGATTTTATTTTCACTTTTACACGTTATTTATTTTAAGTCATTCATGGACAAATTCGATAGATTTTGCCACAAAAGTACTCAAAATTAAATGACTTGACATTTCTCCAGTCTCAAGAAGAGTGCCTTGAAATTCAAATGAATAACACGAATGACCTGAGCGAATGTTGCTGGTGATAATCTGCAGACGGTCCCAATCAACAGTCTATTTTCTCTGATGAAAAGTTTGATGTTTCTCAACAATAAGTTACCCTGCAGATCAAACCGTGAAAACAAACTCGCAAGGCACTTGCTGTTTATAAAGTCATCGACCTGTAGACAAGGAAACCGAACAAGTATTGGGCTCCGAGAAGATTGGTAATTGGTATTATAAAGCGTTTCTCTAGATTCATTGTCAACAAAGGTGCTAAGAAATTACCCGACGGTAAAACGTATTTCGATTTCCGTCTTTTTTTTCGTCAACAATTAGTGCACCAAAGAAAAAGGAAAAAAAAAACCAGAGAAGAAAGAACAAAGCAAATGACCAGTAGAAGAGGAGGGCATCAATGAATCATTCTTGGGTGTGATAACCACAATGAATCGACACCCCTCCTAAATAGTGGTGTCGTAGTGAAACAAATACTGTTCTTAAAGTGGTATACATGAGCAGAGAGAGCGATTCCGGGAATTTATACCACATCATTTGTCTTACTCCGACACTACTAGTTAAGATTATATTTTAATTAATTTAATTCTCTCGCACATACAAGGAATTCCTCCATCAAAAAAGCTTGACATATTCGTCGAACGTTGTGAAACTTTTTACAGCACATAAAATTCATTGGCAGGAAGTCAAATCTGTTAATCATACTAATCTAAATATAACACGCGAAATAATTGATTGAATTTCCGGAAAATGATAGCAAACGCATCAGTTCAAAAATATATTTAATTTTTTTAAAATTTTCTTCTTGGGAAAGCGTTTCCATGTGAAAGGAAATTATGAACCGACTGTTAAAATAAATCATTTTGCAACTTTTGAATTCATCTAACCTACCATAGGAGCAAGTCATCTTAATTACAAGGTTGTGAAAAATGGTAGGGTTGTGGGATGTGGCTTGAAATGAAAACGTAAAAATGCAGTAAGAGTATGTTAAAGCCAAGTATGCGCACATTAACATACCCTTACTACATTTTGACGTTCTCATTTCAAGCCACATCCCACAACCCTACCATTTTTCATCACCTTGACATTTGTGATGTGGGAACCCAGAGCTCATGTGCTAGCTGTGCCATGCTGATGCGGCCTAAAAAAGCCGAAACAGCTGTCCTTTGCTCCCGGCTTTTGAGCTCCATTTTTTTCACTTTTTGTAGTAGCAATGAGGTTTTATCCCTTATGCCACTGTCGCCTTATTGCGTATATGTGTGGCTTTAACATACCCTTACTACGTGTAAATTACACTTTAGAAAGAACACCAAAAAAAAAGACTGTGGGAAAATTCAGCAGGTTGGTGGCAGATTGCATCAATAACAACAAAAAATCCGGGTGAATTAGTTTATTTCAAGAATAGAACAGAGCGCTGTTAGGGCGGCCTAAACACAATGACCTCACTGTAAAACACCATAAGCTCACGGCAAAACATTGAAAGTTCTCTTCGCAGGGGAAGCCATATTAAAGACCCTAGTAAAGATTGGTTCAAATATGGCAGTTTACTTTACTGTGCTAAGCCGAATAGTTTACTGTGTTTTTTTTTTTTTTTTCATTGGATGGGGTTACTGTGTTTCGCGGTTTGTCCGTTGATAATTTTTTCTGTTTTGCCGTGGGGTCACGGTGTGTTGCCGTTCGTGTTGTTGCTGCCGTGACACAATGTGCCACCTACTACGTAACATGTGGCTGTCGGGTGTTCATTCTTAGAATTCTATCCAGACTGTATCATTTGAGATATTATTCGCCTACTAACCTCGCCGAGATTTATGAACTTAGTAAACGCTACGGAATACAAGCAATTCAAGAATAAGAATATCATTAACATAATGGAGAGATGGACTTTGTCTGTCATGCAATCTCTTTCAAAATGCGGAGATTACGCGGTTCTCAGGGCTCGATCACGGGCAATGTTTAAATTCCCCCAGAACTTTCTTTATACCAGTTGAAGGCCCTTTATGACAAAGGTAGTTGAGAAAATTAATTCTTCTATTCGGGCTGTCATTCCTCAGAAAATAAAGGGAAAGGTAAAGAAACCACTAACTTTTATATGTTGCCTGAAAATATTCAAGGCAAGCATACTGCTTCACGTTAGCTAATTTTCGAACTGGCTTTTCACAAATGATTCACCGAGCGATGAATAACAAAACATAAACTACTTTTAGCCAAAGTTTAAGTGATTCTGAAATTTCTAAGATTGCGGCCAAATGATTTATTTTTTCAGAGCCACGCTCTTAGGCATACTCTTTATTGTCTCTCTTTTTCAGACCCACTGCTTGTTCTCATTGAGTATATGCCGTCCGGTGATCTGCTGCGTTACTTGAGAAAGAGTCGTGGGCTCAATGACAACTGTTTTAAAGAGCCGGATGTCAAGCCACAAACCAGTTTGACAGTGGAGCAGCTTTTGAAGTTTGCATGGCAGATTGCGGATGGGATGTGTTATTTATCCTCTAGAAAGGTAAGCTGACCAGACTCAGTGATTCAAAATTCCAATGAATTTTCTATTCATTTTTGCCTCAGATGCAGTTCATTACCTACAATATTACAGCCTTTAAAAGTTGGGATCAAGCGTGTTCTCTTTGGGCTCAAGTGACCAGTACAAAGTTACAAATTTGGCATACATGACCAAAGAATTACTATGCAAATTGCAATGCGTCTTGCTACTTAATTTTGAGTTGTAGAGACCAACTTTTGAACAGATACTATGTAAGTTTTTTTTGCCGCCGTTATTATTTATTATAATCGGTGAAAGGAATTGTAAGAAAATTTGAATTTGCACTTTTCATAAACATTGCAGTCATGTAGAGTTTTTATCTAGGGTGAAGCCATAAGTAATTGTGATAAATGTAAATTACAGTCATGAAGAGTAGACCGTCTTTGTTAATATTCACCTATTTTCCAGATAATCCATCGCGACCTAGCAGCCAGAAATGTTCTCGTTGGTGAAGGAGAGAAGTGTAAAGTGACTGATTTCGGAATGTCAAGAAACGTAGAGCAGGATGACATTTACACCAGGAAGAGTAGGGTGAGTACTCAGTAAAGATAAGAAGCTCGCCGGAAAAGGTTCATAATTCAATTCAATTATTTATTTGTATCCTATATTTTTAGGGCCGTCTGCCAGTAAAGTGGACAGCGTATGAGGCTCTGTTGTTTGGAACATACACCACACAGAGTGACGTGTAAATATTAACAGTTATTGATTATTATTATTATTATTACTATATTTATTCTTAATTCTTACGGTAAATGCAATAACTGCTTCAAATATTCCATACTGATAATAAAAAATAATAACGAGTGTTTATGCAAGATAGCTGTTCAGTCCAAAATGTTCTGTTATCAATGAGGTCCTGTTAAAAATAAAATAAAAATAAAATCGAGAAATGCTAAAAAATGAGACAAAAAATGACTTTGTAACTAATGCTAGCCTACTACACTATACAAAAAAACAGATCTAGATACTACTTAAATAATATCATACTGCTAATCTGCCTAGTTTTTAAAGGTAAAGAATTAAACGCTTAAGCGCCTAAAAATGACAACTTTTACGTGCAAAGACAGGTTCACTTTCGAGAGAACGACTGTGGCTCCACTGTTTCTCGTATTTACTTTGTGGGTTAAGAAATTAATCTATTTTTTAAAGGGACTACTAACACTGCTTTGTAGGCAATCAAAAAAATAAAAAAAAAGCCTTTTTCTTTTAAATGTTTTGAATTGTGAGTAGGCGGACTTTACAGCTTAGATATTTGGGATTAGGCAGAGTGGTCCTGTGGCTTCTTTGTTAGAGATTTCTGTTTAGCACTTGCGTGTCTCAGACCAACCAAGCGTATGTTGGCCACAAGTAAGTGAAAATAGGCATTATCATTGTTCTGTAGATTCGATCAGCGCTAAAGGCGTCAATGTTAGCTCGGATTGGCCATAATAAGTTCACTTTCCCTGCTGCTTTCTTGTACGTTTTACAAGAGTGTGGATTAATATACAGCGTAGGGTCCAGATGTACGCCGAGGTACTTGTATCTTCTTGTCGTGTTCATACGCGATCCATTTACGGAGAGATTTAGTTCTGTGCCATCGAATTCCAAATAGCATTACCTCAGTTTCTCCTTTTTCTGAGATTGAAAATAAGTTCGTTTTCTCGAAACCAATTAGCGAGATTACTGATGCATTCTCCTAGATTGCATTGGATAGTTTCCAGATTTTTCGAGGATGTCAAATAACTGTGTCACCTGCCTAAGTGATAATCTTAGATTAGTGAAGTGGCCTGCTGCTTACCGACTTCGTCTGCTTTTTTCCGAATTTAGTTATTGGTACTATCAAGCTCATATGCAGCCCAAACGAAACCGTATGTTTTTAAGTAATCAGATTCGATGTAATAAATGAAGTCGACTTAGAAATAAGAACTTTATTTAAAGTGGAGCTCCAGCTATCTAAAGTTAAAGCACAATACAAAAAATATAGCTTTAAACATATTTAAATCCACTTAGAGCAACACCCGCCTTAGTTAAAATGCATGCACATGGAATTCAAGGGAATACTGCATGATCAGAACCTTTAACAAAATTCTTCTTGTAGGTGGAGCTATGGCGTTGTTCTTTACGAGATACTTACTGTGGGTAAGTTATTGCACAATTCACTACTACAGATTCATGAGCCACCTTAATTAGTAAAGTGCTTATTCCTTGCGAAGCGAGGTTACTAATCGTGTCACTTCCGGTCAGACCACGTGGCTCGCAAGCCCGATTGAATTGAGCCGAAAGTTGTTATTTAACAAATAAAGAAGCCTAAACCGTGTATTGCACTGTGATAAAACACGACGAACATTTTAGAATACGAGTGAAATGTAGAATACTGGAACCGCAGGCGAGTGTTTTCTACATTTCTTAAGTGTTTCAAATGTCCGAGTGTTTTATCACAGTGTAGTACGCGGCTTAGGCTTCTTCGTTTGCTTTGTGATTTAGATTTTCCACACCGCTAGTGGAAACAACAAAGCAATCAGACCGACAAACTGACGAAATTTACTACCAAATTCTCGACTGTTTTCGCTTCATAGAGAACTCCATCATGAATTTCTTCCGAAAATGTTTTTCGCCATCCCTAACAACAATGTCGATAAGAGGTAATGTCGCAAAAACAATAAAACACGCTTTTTCTATGTTTTATACTATCATCAAGCATGGGTTTTTGACCAATCAGAGCGCGCGCAGGGTCCTATCTATATTATAAATATGTTTATATATATATATATATATATAGAATTGCGTTACTAAATGAAAACACACATGATTCCCTGCAACTCTGAGTTTCGTGCTTACGCACTCATCAGGCAGATTTAATGAAGAAAACGCTATCAGCTAGTATATATATATATATATATATATATATTTACAATAAGTAGAACAATAGGAGAAGCTGCGCGTTAATTACAATAGGTGAGGGAGGCGGATCTATTAGAACAAAGGGATGTGTGAAGTAAACTGTCTAAACTAAAAACTAAAAACTAAAAGCGTAGGGGCGTAAAACAATAGTTCAGTATTGTATAGGATGAGCGTCAATTGTTCTTTAAGTAAAACTTGTTTTCATGTCGGCACTTGGAAATAAGTTCAGATCGTTTTTTCAGGAGATTGTAATTGCTGTGTTTGATAATATAAAGTTTTTCTGCTAGGCATAAGTCACATCGTTTACTTGAATTATTGTAGGGGCGAGCTCTTGCGATGATAGACCATTTAGTTGTGAAATTGATGTTGCTGTCTTTGAGTTGCCAGATGTACTTTGATAATTCAGTGCTGTTAGAAAGTTTTCTGTGGGTGAATGTAGACTTGTGTTGGGTATATCTCTGTTTAAAAGTTCCTTCAGTCAGTCCGATGTAGTTCTTGGTTGTAGTTTGATTAGATGTCGTAGAGTTTACTTGTGCGTTGTAGATGAGGCTGGTGGTTAAGCATTTATTGTCGAGAGGGCAGTTTCGTTGAGATCTGCAGTTACATAGCTTGTCGCTGCTGTCGTTGTTGCCATTATTAGATAAGATTTTCTTGTTATGCTTGCTTATGATGGCTCCCATATTCTCCATACAGCTATAGCTTACTTTAATGTTGTTCTTGTTGAAAAGGGTGTGATACTTGTGTTGTCGAGGAAAGTGTTTAGATACAAGCTTGAGGAAGACTTTGCCGATGTTAGTTTTCACGTTGCTGCTGAATGGAGGATTATACCAGATAATGTTACATTTACGGAAAAGAAAACATCGGACTTTACAGAGACGACGGACTAGCAGTATTCAAGAACATCACGGGACCTCATGCCGACAAAATTAGAAAGGACATCACTAGACATTTTAAAACTCACGGACTGAACATCACAATTCAAACTAACCTCAAGATTGTCAACTACCTCGACGTCACATTCAACCTCAACAACGGAACATACTACCCCTACAGAAAGCCTAACAACCAGCCTTTATATATCAACGTTAGATCCAACCATCCCCCTAACATCATCAAGCAACTACCCGACTCCATTAACCGTAGAATTTCAGACATCTCCTGCAACGAAGACGAATTTAACAAAGCTAAGACTACCTATGACGACGCCCTCAAATCCAGTGGATACACAACAAGCCTTTCCTATAACAAACATAGACAAGCAACTCGACCAAGACGAAACCGCAAGCGTAACATTATCTGGTAACAGCGTAACATTATCCGAATAAGCGTAACATTATCCGAAACTGCCCTCTCGACAATAAATGCTTAACCACCAGCCTCATCTACAACGCACAAGTAAACTCTACGACATCTAATCAAACTACAACCAAGAACTACATCGGACTGACTGAAGGAACTTTTAAACAGAGATATACCCAACACAAGTCTACATTCACCCACAGAAAACTTTCTAACAGCACTGAATTATCAAAGTACATCTGGCAACTCAAAGACAGCAACATCAATTTCACAACTAAATGGTCTATCATCGCAAGAGCTCGCCCCTACAATAATTCAAGTAAACGATGTGACTTATGCCTAGCAGAAAAACTTTATATTATCAAACACAGCAATTACAATCTCCTGAACAAACGATCTGAACTTATTTCCAAGTGCCGACATGAAAACAAGTTTTACTTAAAGAACAATTGACGCTCATCCTATACAATACTGAACTATTGTTTTACGCCCCTACGCTTTTAGTTTTTAGTTTTTAGTTTAGACAGTTTACCTCACACATCCCTTTGTTCTAATAGATCCGCCTCCCTCACCTATTGTAATTAACGCGCAGCTTCTCCTATTGTTCTACTTATTGTAAATATATATATATATATATATACTAGCTGATAGGGTTTTCTTCATTAAATCTGCCTGATGAGTGCGTAAGCACGAAACTCAGAGTTGCAGGGAATCATGTGTGTTTTCATTTAGTAACCCAATTCTATATACCGCTCTACACAAATGTGTATTGAGCACTATTCAGCAGTGTTTTCTACAACTTCTCACGATTATATATATATATATATATATATATATATATATATATATATATATATATACATATATATCATGATATATATACATATATATATATATATATATTTATAGAGAGAGAGAGAGAGTGAGAGAGAAAGAGAGTGAATTAAAAAAAACGGCTGGGATGGACAACTTCTGACGTAAAAACGATTAAACGAATATATCGAGACGATGTTTTTGATCTTTTGCAGCAAGGCCTTCCTGCCCTACATCAATTTACGGATTACATTAATTCTCTGAATCCTAATATTAAATCTGAGTTTTTTTCTGAGTGTGAGCTTCACGTACTGGATCCTACTTAATATCTTATTGATGGATTTATTAAGACAAACGTCTCTACCAAACCTAGGTACCGACAGTCACTTATGTCTTCCACCTTCTAGCTGCCATCCTAAGCTAGCTAAGCATGTTTTCAAGGCCACTCCTTTTGGAGTAGCCAAAAGATTGAACAGAAATTGTTCTGAAGACATTTTTTCTCGCCAGTAGAGTAGCTGAGTACAAAGGGTACCTTGTCGACCAGAGCAATCCTTCTAAATTAGCCTCAGATCAATTCTCTAAGGCTTCTTCTGTACTATCTCAACGGATTAGTATGGATTGAGAAACCTATAACAACTGTTTCCAGCAACACGCCATCTTTATTCCACCCGGATCCTCTTGTTTTTTACCCACAATGCATGCCGACACAACTCAATGGTATTTTATTAATACAAAGACACTACATCCGCCATTCCTAGAAATGATTTACTTAGGACTCGTGGAAAGGAAAGGAAGGAATTATTCCATTTAATCCAAATTTACCTGACTGGGCAATTTGTCCATTCTATAATCCAGCCCCAAATTAAAAGAACTTTTCCCTCGAGGTTCTATCATACCATCTTTTCGTCGGTCAAAAACATCTCAAAGAATTTTTAGAACCATCTCGTTTTAAAACTGTCGAAGAGGGACAAACAATTTCCTCACAACAAGGTTACTAGCGATTTTAGAATCAGCTTTCGTAATCACAAATCTGCTATGCTCACAAACAAAACAACTTGTGAAGTATCAATACATTTTAACAGAATTCGACACACTCTAGGAGATTTTTTGTTCCAATGTATTGATCAGGTACAGGCCCCAAATGCAAACAATTTTGGAGAGATCGATAGGCTTTTAATTGAGAAAGAGGTTTATTGGAGTGTTCCGCTTTCTTTTTGGCACCCGCATGGTCTAAATAAAAGAAAAGATTTCCATTGGAAAAACAGAATTTGTTATAATTAATTTCCTCTCCTATTGTACGCTACTGATCAATCGTTTAAAGACCCTTTTCTAGGAATTTGTCAGCTCCTTAGGTGTTGATTAGACCCAAAGGCCTTGCCAAGAAATGTTATTATGATTAATTCCTCGCGAAGCGAGGTTACTAATCGTGTCGCTCTCGGTCAGACCACGTGGCTCGCAAGCCCGAGTAAATCGAGCCAAGAGTTTTTATATACATATATATATATATATATATATATATATATATATAGTAGGAATGAAAGAGGAACAGCGAACTTCTCACATGAGGTTTAATACTGTAGACGTTTCGCCCATTCGGGCTTCTTCAGTACAGTATGTAAGATTAAAAAGATTACAAATACTTGGAATAAAAAAATTATTTACAATATTGGTGTCTTATATATGAGAAAGGAAAGAAAAAAGAAAATTACAAACAATAAAAATTTTTAAAAAACTAACATCTAATAAAAACCTAATGAATAGGGACTAATTAGTGATACAATTTGTGATCCCTAATTGGGCCCTTGATTAACATATATAGAATAAAAACTTTACGTAATAAGACTTGTGAAAAGAAAAGAAACAAAACCGTTGACAGATGTTAGTTAAATCTTATTCTATTCCTTGAATTGAATTCAGATCTTTTATTCAATCCATAAGGCTGAAGGGTGCAAAGTTGTGCACTCCAATAAGCTTCTCTTGTTAGAAGACGTTCATCAAGGCTGTTATTGTCTCTTGGGTTGGAAATTTGTTCAATTATTGTAAAATTGAAGTCACAGAGAACATGAAGAGTTTTGTTGAAGTGTGTCGCAACTTCACAAGTGTTCTTATTGGTATTCATGGCCGATTTATGATTCCGAAAACGCACTTTGAATTCATTGCTAGTCGAACCTACATATTGCACACTACATTTTGTGCAGGTGACCAAATAGATAACATTTTTGGATTTGCAATGAAGATGTTGTGTAATTTGGTAGGATCTTTTAGAACTAGCGCTAGTAAAGTGGTCAGATTCAACTAAAAAGTTACGGCAAAGATCGCATTTACCTTTGCATTTAAAACAGCCATGTTTATCAGAGTCATTGTCCTCCATTCTACGTGGGCGTGCAAGAATTTCCTTTATGTTTTTAGATCTTCTGTAAGATGGAATAATTGATCCTCGAGGGAAAATTTTAGAAAGGGAAGGAGAATCATAAATAAGATGTTTATGAGAATTGAGAATTTTTCCAATGCTAGGTAAAATAGGGTTGTAATCTAAAACCAATGGAAAAATTTTTTTGGATTCTCTATTGGCAGGGGCAAGAAGGTCCTCCCTGGGAATAGATTTAACTTTCTCGAATTGTTGTTTCACCTGGATAGGATTGTAGGCTCTATTAATTAAATAACTCTCATATTCATTACTTCGTTTGTCAAAAGATTCAGGGGTGGAACAATTTCTTTTGACTCTGGTAGCAACACTTAATGGAATGGCCTTAGAACAGTGAGCTGGGTGGGCACTGCTACGCAACAAATAAATATGATTATCGGTAGGCTTGGAGTAGATATCCGTTTGGATAAATCCGTCAACAAGATTAAGTGTAAGATCTAAAACATTAAGAGATATCGGGGAATGAACAAGGGTAAACTTAATGGTGGGGTAAAGAGAATTGATAAACTCAGTGAACTCAATTAATTTAGAGTGCCCTTGTGTCCAAAGATCGAAAATGTCATCCCTATATCTCCACCACAGATTTGGTTTGATGGTCCCTGATCTAGCTTTTTTGTCAATTACCCCCATGGCTAAGTCGGCATAGCTGCATGCATTTTTGGGCCCCATGGCCGTTCCATGAATTTGGAGAAAATTTTCACCTTTGAATTGAGAATTATTGTGTTGTAGGCAGATCTTAACCGCTTCTACAATACAATCAGTGGATGGAAAATTAGTTGTTCTGGAATTAAGGGCTTCTGTTATTGCGTTGATTCCCAAATGGTTATCAATATTGGGAAACATGGCAACAACATCCCAAGATACTAAAAGACTTTCCTTTGGGAAAGGACCCGTTTTGTTAAGATCTTGAATCTTTTGTAATAAATGGGTGGTGTCCTTGACGAAGGATGGTAAATCTTGGGCAAGAGGCTTGAGATAGAATTCAGTGAAAGCTGAAAGGTTTTCAATTGCCGTCCCACAGCAAGATGTAATAAGCCTAAGGGGATTCCCGTCCTTATGGGTCTTGATGGTGCCAAAGGCTTTTCCTGGCTTTGCGTTCTTGTTGGTAACCCATTGGGCAATTTCTTTACTGATTTGGCCTCTCTCAAGCCACTTTCTACCCCATTGTGAGATAACGTTAACAACCCCCGTGCTAGGATCTGAATCAAGTTTCTTATAGTGGAGCTGGTTTTCTAGTTGTTCTTTCATTTTGGCATCATAGACCTCCGTGTCAATCACAACAAATTTGGAACCCTTGTCTTGGATCTTGATAGTGAGCCCTTCGAAATCTCTCAGTGTGGACAATGCCTGCCTTTCTCCGGGAGAAAGATTATCTGCTATAGAGCGAATATTATTAGGATTGAACAGGTCTTTCTTAACCGAATCTAAGAAAAGTTCAAGCTCAGGAAAACGAGATACAGGGACTTTCCACCGCGAAGTTTTTTTAATCGCTGGAAACAAGGGCAGGCTATTGTCAACGCTAGAGTCATCGACGCTCTGGTCATTGTGAAAGAAAACAGCTGCTCTCAGTCTATTTTCAAATTTCTCCCAGTCTTCTAGTAGTTTAACACGATTAACGTCGCGGGGAATTGGGCAAAAAGATGGACCCTTGCTAAGCAAATAAGATTTAACTAACATCTGTCAACGGTTTTGTTTCTTTTCTTTTCACAAGTCTTATTACGTAAAGTTTTTATTCTATATATGTTAATCAAGGGCCCAATTAGGGATCACAAATTGTATCACTAATTAGTCCCTATTCATTAGGTTTTTATTAGATGTTAGTTTTTTAAAATTTTTTATTGTTTGTAATTTTCTTTTTTCTTTCCTTTCTCATATATAAGACACCAATATTGTAAATAATTTTTTTATTCCAAGTATTTGTAATCTTTTTAATCTTACATACTGTACTGAAGAAGCCCGAATGGGCGAAACGTCTACAGTATTAAACCTCATGTGAGAAGTTCGCTGTTCCTCTTTCATTCCTACTAAATCCACCGAGTGTAAGCGTCGCGTATCCTTTGGGATCCTTCTCACTAGCGTCATCGTTGGCAAACCTTCTTTTCTACACAACTATATATATATATATATATATATATATATATATATATTTTAAAGGGGTCCGTTCGCAGGCCAGGTTACCTGGCAACATAACTTCATGTGAATCTCCGCCATAAACGAATTCCGTGAGTGATGTTTTGAAAATAATGTGAATTTTGATGAAACCGATTTCACTAATCCTGAAAGTCAGCAAGAAAATCTCCGAGATATAGAAGAAAGAGCGCCAAATCATCGTCGTCGAGTAAGTTTGATTGCCGCAAAAATCAGCAAACGTGAAGCGGTGACTCAAAGCAGAGATTGAGAAACGACGGCAGGTACGACAGCAAGAGACATCGCAGCAAAGACAACAACTGCTCGCTCAAAAAACGCAAAGGAATCAGCAAGGAAAAGGACCAGGAATACAATCAATGCAGATTGGAAGTTGAATTTGTTATCGATAGAAACAAAGACTCGTTTTAGCTATACAGGACATGAGAGAGCGATTACATAACGAAATTGGCGAACAAAATTTAGCAAAACGACTTAGAACAGAAACCGAGTAGAAACGACTTCAAAAAGATTGAGAATTCTTCAGAAAAATTATCCTAACAGTATACACTGGAAAATATGATAATCACAAGGTAAACAACAATGAAAACAGATTCAGAATTTAAGGAAATATATGGCAACAGCGTACAGACAGAATCAGAAGACGAACTACAAAACAGATTACCATATCGTCGTAAAAAAAAGTGCCAGGAAAGGGGAAACAGAAACCAACCGCAAAGAAATAAAAGGTGACAGTCACGTAGTATTAATACTGCAATAAGAATGCAAGAAGGTATTTTTCGTAGTGAAACGATTGCCTTCCATTTTAAAGAAATTCCCAACACGGAGGTTGTAGTTATGATAGCAATTATTTATAATTATGTGATCTGACATCATTGCAACAGAGAAAATATATTTTAGATTTGTTTGATGTGGCAGTTATGTTCAGCATTTTCAACAGAAAAGATACCAAACAATATGTGACTGGTTCTGCAGTATTATCACTGATCAGTGCAATTATTTGTAAATATAGCAGTTGTTATAACTAACTTCTGAGTAGTATTTATCTTTACTATATTTCTTTGCTACATATATGTATTAAGTAATTACAAGGTTTCATTGGGACAGAAAAGTTCCATAGCCATTTCAAAATGGGTTTTTACCTCTGAGTTCCATGTATCACAGGGACTACTCTTTTAGCACCCACCATTCTCCCACAAATGAAAAGTTAATTTAAGCCCTACTTTGCAAAATTAGGTATAACATATTAACTTTTTTCCTTAATGCTGTTTAATTCATTTTTATGATGTCAAACATTTAATAGCAACCACAATATACAGTTCACCTTTTACAATGGAAAAACTCTATAAGGGAGAAACTAACTGAATATTTGTAATGCCAAATGTTTACGATCTTTCTTATATATTCATTGCAAGAGTGCTGTATGTAATAACAAGACTTTGAAGTTTCCTAAATGCCCTATGCTTTCAATCATGATTTTCCACACTAACTGTAGGAACAAATGACCGCACTAGACATGATTGCCACAGGTCAGAAAATGGTAAGGGAAAAAAATTCCTCAAGGTCAGTGAAAAGTAGGGGAATTTCAACTCAAGTCAGGGAAATTTTAAGTCTTTGAGAAAAGTCGGGGAAAAGTGAATCAAATTCAGGGATGGTTTGGTGCAGGAAAGAATGTGACATGAAATGTGTTGAATTGGTAGAATTAAATGACTGATAACCTGATTTTGGGTCTCAAAGAAAATCAATCCTTTTTCCATAACTTTGTTATCTTAAGAAACTATAAATCCATGTACACTGTATGTGAATTTCTGAAAGCATATTAAATAAATGGGTTGTGAGGAGATGTTGGAGGCAATTACCAGGACTAATTTTTGACTTTTCTCATTTAGTTGGAAAGGGAAATTTTACATTCTAAGCCTAAAAGGACAGATGGTATAATCATAGTTGAGTAATTTTTACCACCTCTGACAGAAACCCTATTTAGAATAAAACTGTGTTGCTTCTAGTAGCAGAGGAACCTTTTCTCCGCTTAGGACATACACCCCCACACCATAACAGTACATTATGTTTAACATAAAAAATAACAATACCAGTAACAAATAATAATAATAATAATAATATTAATAATAATAATACAATAATAATAATCATAATAAATACAAGAAATGAGAAAATACAAAACGTGATAATAATTTAGTAATAAGTAAAAACACAAATTGGGGTCTTATCCCTCAGGAAAAAAACCATTACGAGTTCTTTAAAAACTAGCTTCGCGAGGTATTGCGGGAGTCGCATATCTAGTGTTATTTAAGGGCCCTTCCAGGGATCTTGTTGTTAATTTGCCCCTTCAGGCTCCAAATACCTCGTTTTTGGATTTTTTGTACAGTTGATGTTTACAGTTATATGTAAGGGTGGGTTAAGCTTTTTCTGATGCTTGCAACGTTGCCTCTTCTGTTATTCTTTTCGTTCTAGCCAATTTGGTGTTGTAGTTCTTAACTGGTGAATGCGAAGCAATGAACGAGTTATAACAGTGGGGAAGAAATTCCACTTCTGTCACCTGGTCCCTCAATCTATGTTAAGGTTTGGTGACTCCTCTGGTCGGAAATGTCTGACCGCAGACTCACTAAATTCCGCAACATTTCACATGGAGAAACGATGGAGAAATGTTGTTTTGTAACCAAAGTTGGTCTACAGCACCACTTTGGAAAGACGCGTAATTTTCTGGTGATGATTTTTATTCTGGATGGATCTGTTCACATGTCTGGCATTTCTTTTACCTTGGGAGGCACTCTCGCTGGTTTGGCGTCGTAAACTACTCGACGAATGTATTTCCATCTTGTCTGGTAAGAAAGTCTTCACGAATCCACGTCAAATACGAACAAATCGCCGCTAAGTACGAACAAATGTATTCGAAATACTGTGCGAACACGAACGAGTTTACAGGCACGACCAACTCAGCTCCGATTATGTAAAAATATTCGCCAAGGAAGTGTAAAGAAATGCGAACGAGATGGACAAATGTACGCTAACGACGAACAAATCAACCACAATGGAAAAAAATCTACGGCAAATCCAAACAAATCTAAAGTGAGCGAGAAAAAATCTATGGAGAACGCGAGCAGACATGTTGAGAATAATTCTGTGAATGAACAGCTTGCAACAAACAGAAATGAATGTACCGACCAGGGATCACCACGTAACACACCAACTGATAATTTAGCAAGCGCTGATGAGTTGCATTCAAATGAAATGAAGTATAGGAGATGACGGGTAAGGTATGTTTTCCGCCTTGCATTCCAAAGGAACCGTGAAAGAGAACCTTCTAGAATTCCCTACATGAAAGAAATAAAGCCATTTAGAAAGACAAAAACAATTCGAGATGCTGCCTAATCATATCTGAACAAGTGTATTCCAAATGCATAGAAGCTGCTTAAGCTTATGCAGTTCGAGAACAATCGTTTGCATTTCATGAAAAAAAGGTGCGGAAGACGAAAGGTTGCTTTCTCAAAAAAACTACATCACAAAGAAATTGCATGCATATCTTTTGCGACTGAGAACGTCGAAGCATAAAAATTCACCATTGTTTTGCATATATGTTGATGGGAGATTGTTCATTCCCAAGCAATTAAAACACTGTAGGCTTAAGTCTTATGTGTCTTATAGACTGGTCTTTTTAAGTGCTGATGTGGTAGAGAACCTTGGGCCATCAGATCATTTTGAGCGAGAGGGACCCACCCCTCCCTAGATAATCGTTTTGTAAAGTGGGACGTCATCAAAAGTCGCACGTGCAGATAGGAATGATAGGAACCAGAGAGAGAGAGGAGCGTGAGAAAAAGAAGAATACATTGAGTTCATATACAATAGAGGAAAAAATTACGGTATAAATCCGTAAAATTTCAATGCAGATACCACTGGCAGTTCAGTTTCACTACTAAAAAGCGAGGTTGTGTGAATTACATAGAGCTGCACTTGATGAAGGAGGAGGTGGTGATTGCTTTTTTCGAGATGTATCACATCAACTCTATGGCAATCCTCATAATCATTTACATGTGTGTAGCCGTGGTGTTGAATATTTGCTGCATAACCCCGAACAGTTTATAGAATGTATACGCTGACTACTCTTGACAAGGATATTTACGTAGTCTGTCATGTCAGGGAACATGGCCTGATGCAATTATAATACAAACAGTGGCCAGTTCCTTTAATTTATTAATAATGAAACGTTTTCTCCTATTACTATTATTCAAGCAGTAAATATGATGAATGGATGCAGAAACATTTACATTGTACACATAGGTGAAACTCTTGATATTTCAACAGTAGAAAAACAAAGTTTCTTCTGCAGTACTTGCTGGTAAGAAATGCACTCAAAGTTTAGTTTGAGACCAACCAATTGACAAAATTGAAAAACACAGAGCTTACACAAAAGAATAAAAGAAAAAGCTAAGAGAAGAGCTGATCCAGAAATTAAGAAAAGAGACAGAAAAGCTTTGTTGGTAAGAAGACGCAAGAACAGCAGCAATTCTCGAGAGAAAATGAATAGGAGCTGCCAGAAAAAGGAAAAAGGCCAACCCTGCTGAAAATCCAAAATAGACGAATGAAATTCACAAGCAAAGTACAGAGGTTAGAAAACATAAGGGAAATTGCCAAAGAATCATTCTGAAAACGGACAACGCAGAACAAATAACGGAAATCAACAGGAATGCTAAAGTGAAAAGTAGAAGGGAAAGTTAGCAAGTTCCAAGCAACTAAATCTGGTACTGAAACGCAATTACGAAAAATGAACACAATCCAGTTTTAATGATAATTTTTTTTTACGGCAACATTAGCCGGTCGAGCAGAATTTCTATGTACCTGTTGTGACCAGTTGTGTTATAAGTCATCTGTAGTGAAATGTAATGCTAAAAACTACAGGGTTTGTTCACAACATATTTTAAACTCTTGTATCACTGTAGAAAAAAGTGTTGATGTTACTGAATGGATTTGCATCACTTGTCATTCAAATTTAAAGAAAGGCAAGTTGCCCACCTGTGCTAAAGCCAATGAAATGAGCTTTCCTAAGAAGCCTAGCATATTAAATTTGACGCTTTTAGAAGAACGGTTGATGTCACCTCGTATGCCATTCATGCAAACCCGTGAATTACCAAGGGGTACTCAGTTGTCTATTCATAGAAGTATTGTAGAATGGAAGAACTAAAAATGTGTTAGATGCAGTGATTTATTCAAAACTGAGGTTGTACAAGTACACGATGCATGTGTAGATAGTATAAGCTCGTAATCTGCTGACCATGAGGATTGGAGTGAATTTGTTTAAAACTCTGACACAGTACTGATTTTGAAAATGATCGAATTGAAACAGACAATACAACAGATGATTTGAAAACGAAATTTTTACTATCAATGTTAATAATAAAGATGATAGTGACGGATGGTGTGAATTTGAGGGTAAAGTGTAAATAGCTGCGAGGTCCAATAGGCCTCTCTAGTCAGTAACAACTTGTCAATATAAGCAACGTCACCTTGGTTAGTAATTTGTTCGATGACAATAAAATTAATTTCGGGAATTTCATGCTTTGTACAGTTAAAATGGACCGCAAGTTCACACGGCCTTTTGTTGGTATGCATGGACGATTTATGATTGCGAAAGCGTACTTTAAATTCTGTGGTGGTAGAGCCTACATATTGCAATTTGAATTTATTACACGAGGATAAATAAACAACGTTTTTGGAAGAGCAAGACAATTTTTGGTTCATCTTTTAGGCTCGGCCTGTGGAAAAGCTATTAAACTTGGAATCTTGAATTAAAATATTTTGCAAAGATCACAACGAGTACAACATTTGAAACACCCTCCCATTTCCTTCTCTGCTTGGTTTGCCCCATTGTCACCACGAAATGTAGATGGTGCTAAAAAATCTATGAGATTTTTGGTACGGCGATATGCTGGTAAAACATTGACAATAATTAAGGAATTTCAGCTGTTAGAAAAGGCCAAGTAAATAACGTTTTTGGAAGAGCAAGACATTTTTTGGTTTATCTTGTAGGCTCCGCCTGTGGAAAAGCTATTAAACTTTGAATCTTGAATTAAAATATTTTGCAAAGATCACAACGAGTACAACATTTGAAACACCCTCCCATTTCCTTCTCTGCCTGGTTTGTCCCCATTGTCACCACGAAATGTAGATGGTGCTAAAATATCTATGAGATTTTTGGTACGGCGATATGCTGGAAAAACATTGACAATAGTTAAGGAATTTCAGCTGTTAGAAAAGCTCTTGATTCTAGATCTGATAAGTTTCCATCAACCGATTGCATTGTAGAGGCTATTGAAATTTGTCTGGAAACCAACATTTGTCGATTTTCTGGATAAAACTTTGTGCAAAAACACGGTACAACCATGGGGCCCAAAAACGCACGTAGCTATGCCGACTTGGCAATGAGTTTGATTGACGAGAAAGCTAAACCTAAAGGTGCCGTAAAAGCCATGTTATGGTGGCGTTATAGGGATGATGTTTTCGAAATTTGGCCAAATGGTTTACCTAAATTGTTAGAGTTTACTGATTACGTCAATTCTCCTTATCCCACCATCAAGTTTGAGGTGGTATATTCAGAGCATGCCCTCAATGTCTTGGATCTCACTTTGCACCTTCAGGACGGGTTTATTAAGACAGATATCTATGCTAAACCTACAGATAGTCATGTTTATTTACCTTTTTAAGTTCTCATCCAGCACATTGTAAAAGGGCTATTCCCTATGGGGTTGCGCTACGAGTTAGACCTAATTGTTCGACCGACAAGTTTCTAAGCAAGAGATGTGCTGAATACAAAGGGTACCATATGTCCCAGGGCTATAATGTAGCTTTAGTAAACAAACAATTCGACAAAGCGCTTAGTATCGAGAGATCAGAAATGCTTACGAAGAAGGTTGAGCCTGTCAAGAGAATGTTGCCGTTAGTTCTTGATTACAATCCTATCTTGCCTCATATTCAGAGAGTTATCAAGAAACATGATCATGTTTTGAGATCGTCACCCGAATTACGATTTTTCCAGCATATCGCCGTACCAAAATCTCATAGATATTTTAGCACAATCTAAATTTCGTGGCGACAATGGGGCAAACCAGGCAGAGAAGGAAATGGGAGGGTGTTTCAAATGTTGTACTCGTTGCGATCGTTGCAAAATTTATTTTAATTCAAGATTCCAAGTTTAATAGCTTTTCCACAGGCCGAGCCTAAAAGATAAACCAAAAATTGTCTTGCTCTTCCAAAAGCGTTGTTTACTTGGCCTCGTGTAATGAATGCAAGTTGTAATATGTAGGTTCTAACACCACAGAATTTAAAATACGCTTTCGTAATCATAAATCGTCCATGCATACCAACAAAAAGACGTGTGAACTTGCGGTCCATTTTAACTGTACAAGGCATGAAATTTCCGAAATTAATTTTATTGTCATCGAACAAATTACTAACCAAGGTGACGTTGCTTATATTGACAATTTGTTACTGACTTAGGAAATCATCCACCGACCCGAACTATCCACGCTAAACAAACGTAATGAGCTTTTGTCTTCTTGCCGCCACAGAAACAAAACCCTCTTACGCAATACCTGAAACTTAACGATCTCTATTATTATGTAAATTTAACTACTTTGTATATAAGCGATGGTAAAGGACATTCCTACCATCTCCCCTGATGAGTGGGCAACCACGAAACAGGCTTGTAGGGATAAACCTTTAGTTTGTTTGTGTGTTTTTTTCTCCCGCAACAACTATATATATATATATATATATATATATATTTACATCTTTATATACATATTTATTTCCACAGAGGGTTGCAGTTGTGATAGCAATCATGTATAATTGTGTGATCTGATATCATTCTAATGTTAAGTAGAAATATTGTCAATTGGTCTGATTTAGCGGTAATGTGAAGCATTTTCAACAGTTTACATAGTTACCAAACACTTAGCACTGAAATATTATCAGCGATCAACAAAGTTTTGATTTTGACAATAAAACAGCTGTTATTACTCACGTCTGAGTAGTATTTATCTTTGCCATATATCTGAAACAGCCTACTTCAGAAAATTTGACAAGAAATGTTATCCTCTTACTGTACTGCTCTTTACCTTATTTTTATGATGTCAAATACCAATGTTTAATAACAACCACATACTATATGGTTGACATTCCACATTGGAAAACCTCTATTTTGAAGAAACAAATGTTTTTAACCCTACAATTTTTGAAATCTTTCTATCTCATGATCATAGTTACATTGATGTCGCATTTCTACTCAGGTGACAGGGACCCCTTTTCTGAGTACATCTCAGAGCATTATTGATACCACAAAAAGTCCACAATGAACATACACTCGTTGCAAGTGTGCGATATGTTTCCGAAATTTCCAAGGCACTCGATGATGATTTTCTACATAAGCTGTATGGAAGAATGACTGCAGCAGATTCCAACCCTCAAAAAAGAAATGATGTTGTTTAGGGCTGTTCAATACCAATAATTATTATAACCTTTCATTACTATCTCTGATACAAACCCTATTCACAGGAAAACTGCATTTGATGTAAAAGTAGAGGTACAATGTCTTTTCCCGTATTATGACATACACGCTCACCCCCATAAAAAATATACTGCATAATAAAAATTAAAATGATAGTAATAATAATAATAATAATAATAACAGTAATAATAATAGTAATAAAAATATTAACAGTAACAGTAACAGTAATAGTAATAGTAATAGTAATACTAATACTAATAGTGATAGTGATAGTGATAGTGATAGTGATAGTGATAGTGATAATAATAATAATAATAATAATAATAATAATAATAGAAATGATATGAATAATAATCAGGAGGCTTGTATGACCTCCTGTGCATATGCAATAACAAGATGAGTACAGTAATTGGGGTCTTTTAGGTCTGACAGGAAAAACCATTTCGAACTACCTTCGCGAGGTTTTGCGGGAGTCGCATTTCTAGTATAAATATCTTTTAGTATGTGTTTGCATTGTCATGTTACTTTCATTCTAGGTGGAATCCCATACCCGCATATTCATCCTGGTCAAATTGCTAATAAACTTCAAGAGGGATACCGTATGCCAAAACCACGACACGTGGACAGCAAACTGTAAGTGTTAAGGGCTACTGTTTATTCATTTACGTGTGATTAAATGAAGGTCCCAGTCAGGCGAGGCTATATCAAGTTGTAAGCAAAGAAAGCAAATTAAAGCACATTTCTTAACCACTTTTGTTTTATTCTTGTTTCTCCTTTATCCTGTGTGCGTTGTTCTTCAGGTATCAAGTAATGCTGCAATGCTGGCAGGAAAGTCCAACGAATCGGCCAACATTTGCCAAACTGAAAGAAATAACAGGAGAGATGGAAAAGAACAACAGGGTAGGAAACACAGTCCTGTAACGAAATTTGTTTAGGGTGCATCTCTCTTGTTACCCTCTTCAGTTGAAGTTGTTTTCGTCTAAGTCGAAGTTGTTTTCGTCTCAGCCGAAGTCCATGACCAGAAAACCTTAAAAACTAAAGAGTGCGGTACATACATTTACCTTACTATTATTTATATGGTTATTGTCAGAGAGGGCGTTGTGTTTTTGTTTCGATTTTTGGTCCCTAGTTTTCGAAACATTTAAATGCCCTGAGCATCATGATCCAATGTGATTAGCCATTTTTGAGTTGCAATTTTATTCTCAACAAAGATCGATAGTCAGGTTCTCTTTGCTTCACATTTATGTACTCCTACATTACCCTTTATTTATATGTACATTTTCAGTCTTGTCCGTTGGTCTCGTCAAAAATTCGCTCATAATCCGAAAGACCTACCTGAACTTTTAATCAGTTGTTGATTCTATTTCCTTCAACAAGGGGATCCGAGACTATTTTTGTATACTTATGTTTGTTTCTTTTTTTCAGACTTATATGAACCTTAAACAGTAAGACAACAGTCTGTACGCTTATGTTAAAGATCTGAACGATGGATAAGTAATAAACAAAAGATTTCTGCCCTTCTTAATGAAAGTAGAAGTTTAACGTTAGAAAACAGTTTCTACACTGTAGTTCTTGAAATATTTTGTTCAATTAAATTCCCGGCTCTGTTAGCATTTTCTTCCATTCAGTAAAGTCATGGTGTTCCTGATTTATTACGAAGTTTTAATTATTTTAATAATACTCTTAACTATATTGCGAAAATTTTAACTTGTATTTTCAAATGTGCGCTATAAACATATTTAACAATTATTCCACGAAATCGAGTCGTATGCAAGCTAATAGCCAACGAGGCGCATAGCGCCAAGCTGGCTATAGTTCATGTACGACGAGAATGAGGGAAATAATTGTTTTATTATATCTCTAAACCCTCACTTATGAGACACTGGAACTAGTTTGTACGACAAGACTTGACTTTGTTATTGTTTGTAAACAGAACCTTGTTGTTGTCGACTCGGCATGTTGTCGAGCCGATGTGTAAAAAAAGTTGAAACACGAGTCCGGCTTGTTCTTAAACATCTCTTTAATGTACTTGTCAAATTTTTTTCAAGTTAGCAAATTAGCTTGAGAATTAGACGTGGAAAAAGTAGGCAGAAATAGAATAAAGACTCAGTCTACAGGCTTCACAGATCTTTCAAAATGGCGACTGTTTGTAAGAGTTTCACTTTCGTTCGTAATAAACAATTTCGCGATATAATTTGCTAACTTACCATTCGAATAATTTCATCCCATATTTATTTGCTTCGGTCAGTAGTATTTTTTGGTGCCTACTTTTCAAGCAAGACTTGAATTTCTCCCAGTCTAATTCAAGAAATCATTTCGCCATGATGGCCATTTTCCACAGTAATGGTACATGTATATGAGCTGATAGCCTGTGAGTAGGGAACCAATCAGAGCGCGCGTTTGCTCATATGCTGGGGTTGGAGATATAATAACATTAAAAATATACTACCTACACTAAAGTAATGAATCTTAAGAAAAAAATGCAATCTTGTTTCTTCTACCAGAAGGTTTGCTTAAGAAGGAAGGTCTTAAGAAGTCGCTTAAGGTTATTTTCAGAGTTGTGATGGTACAATGTAGCTGGTTCCACAGCGACAGCGAAGGCCTTGTCACAGCAGGTGTTTGTAGAAATAGTTTTGATCTGAGGCTGTAGTTTGATTTTGGCTTAACAGATATAACTTTATAGATGTACTTTGGAGCCAGCCATTGATAGCGTTAAAAGTAATTAAAATAATCTTAAGATTAATTATAAACTTAATAGGTGGCCAATGTAACTCTAATATATTAAAAAGGACGATATGTGTCTGAACTTGGGTTCTTGACAAAAAAAAAAAATGTCTTGCCGCAGCATTTTCCCATCGCTGAATCTTGCACAAAAAAGAATTAAGCAATCCACAGAGCGGTCCATTACATTTAATTGGATTAAGATTGGCTTGATGTAATCTGTTTCTTGGGCATTTGCTCTGTCATATGGTGGCCTAGACATGCCATAAGGATGTTTGTTTAAAAACGGAGATTTTAGCTTTAATTACCAATATTAAGGCAAAAAAAAGTTATTATGTTTTATTTTAAATGTTTTTCTTTTGTAAGAACAATTGTTTTATATGTTTTTAGCTAATTATGAGAAAAACAATGTAAATGTGTATCCTCTTGCACTACGATCGGTAAAACTGATTTCAAAATGACGAAGGCGCTGTCAAGAGTACGAACACTCCATGCATAATCTACAGAATCTCGTTTCATGAAGTTCAGAACTCCCTCGCGTCTGAGACCTTCTTGGATGAGTTAAATTACCTTTTGTTTCAGATCGATGTCTTCTTTTCAAGCATCATTTCGGATTCCAGGCACCATACTGGCATGAGCGTGACCGCGTAGTGCATCTTACTTATGGCAGCTTCAGGCCACGGACAAGGAAAGTTTTTTGTTGTTGTTGTTCTTAATTATTGAAAATTAAATCAAAATTCTCCCTTTTAAAGCAAAAATCGTTATGGCGGATCTAGGCCACCATACTATGACATCTGAGTCCAGTGGGTTTTGATATCAAATTCGTTTTTTGCGTTATGGCACGCAAGTGAAATAATTGGAAAAAAGTCAACCAAGTTGGACAATGTATTCTGTGATTTTAGATTCGGAAATCTAAGGGCAAAGTTTGCACCCAATTACTTTTTCGTATGGAATGTTTTGTTGAGTAAACTATTTCCAGTGAATATCTGGTGATGTGTTTGCCAGTGGTCATACTGGACTCCGATTGTGGTTCCTCATCCCAAATGGTTGACAAAATATTCACTTAGTGCCGATGATGCCTTATCCCTAGCTTTTTCCAAATCAGAGGCAGTCCACCTTTAACAGATATTAATTCGCACTCTATCAAAAAATCTTGCAGTCTGTTTGGCTAACCTACTAGCTATCTATATTGTGGTAGATAGCGAGAAACGAAAACGCTCCAACTTGGAACAAAGGACTACTCTGACTTTAGGAGCTGTGTAAAACTGAAAATTGTATGCTACACTGTAGGTGGCTTCTACAAAAAAAATTAGACGATTAGAGTCGTAGTCTAATTATTAAATAGACATCTTAGGTCTCATGACTATGTGCCAAGCATTTACCATGTACCACATTTCATGACTTCAGTTTCAACTACTAGACACGAATATAAAATTTCTTTTGTGGAAGTAGAGTAAAACTACTAAGTGAATACTACCGGGCAGAATGGCAATTTTTCTCAAGACACTTACTTCAGTTAAAGAAATCAGTTGTCATGGTCTGTCATACTTCTTATTAATATAATAAAACATTTAGTCAAAGCTTTGGTAGTTGGTTGCAGGAACACCAGCTACCTTCCTCAGGTAGCATCGACGAGTTCATTTTAGTGAAATTGGTTTAAGAAACCTGCCAAGATGGACTGGAGACCTTTTATCATTGCCTTTGGTATGATGATAAACGGCTAATGTGCGTCAGCCAAAACGGAAGAGGTTATTTTGATGTATTTGCGTATTAGTTCATTTGTATTTACCACAGGGTAAACCGTCGTCCAACCTATTGACGTTTTCAGTGTGAAAGCAAAGTTGCACCGCTACCTCTTTATCAACTGCTTTGTACTATGCACTCTTTGAGGTACACCGCTGGTATATTACTTCACCAGACGTCAGCCTGATCTCCGTAGGAACTTACCCATGCACTTGATTCGGACTGACCTGCCTTCGCCTGGCCTTAGTGATCGGACGTGTTACGTCTTCTTGCTTAGAGTCAGTTTGATGGTACTCTGGTTTAATTCTTTAGAACTACCATGGACTTCTTTGTTTCAAGGATCGATCTATTTCCAAGAGCAACATAACAAGTCTGATCTCTTTTGTAAGAATTCCTATCCAAAGAAGAAATAATGGTTCAGTATCATTTTTTTTTTGCAAACGCAGTGTGATCTTAAGTCGAACGTACACAACAAACTAATTAGGCTCAGTTCAAACGTCGAACTTTACATGTGCCGAACCTAATACCAGTTTGGGTCGTCTTAAATAATTAAGTTTGGCAGTTGATTCAAACGCCGAACCTAGTTGGGTCGAACTTAATTGCAAAACTGAACATGACACTTTGTAGTCAGTGGTTGTTGCTTTGCAAAATAGCGGAAAAAAATACGGGAAAGACAAATTGTCGAAACGAAGGGCTTGATTTTCTTGCGTGTGCGATCAAGGAGGGAAGAAGAAGAAGACTGCAGATGCAGCTCGCGTTAAATAACCTCGTTGCCAGGAGAAAGCGATTTTTGAATTTGGCTTTCCTTCTAGTATTGCTGATTTTCCACAGGAACATCAAAGTTCATCGTCCAGTTCGTTCTTGTCGTCGGCTGTAAAGAAATACTGGCTGGTGGGAAAATGTTTGCAGTACCTTTTCAGATGCAAGATTCAAGAAAACCTTCAGAGTTTCCCGGGATACATTTAATTTTATCCTAAACCATATTGCACCCTTCCTTATTCGGCAAAACGTAACGGAAGAACCGATAACGCCAGCACGGAGGCTAGCTATTTGCTTATACAGACTAAACAGAGGAGATTATCTCTACACCATTTCAGAAATGTCTGGAATAGGAGTCTCCACTGTATCTTCAATCTGTCAGGAAGTCTGTCAAGTCCTGGTGGATCAATTATGGAATAAGACTGTGTCAACTCACACGCCTCAGACCGAAGAGCAATTCAAACAAAAAATTCTTGACATGGAGGAATTTTGGCAATTTCCTTGCTGCTGGACGGCAACAAATGGCTGTCATATTCCCATGAAATGCCAACCTGGAGGACTTTAGGCATGCAAAGAGTACCATAATTGAAAGAATTTCTACTCCATTGTCTTGATGACAATGGTAGAGTCACATTACAGATCTGTGTGGGGCAGCTGTGGGTTTCCAGGAAATTCTCATGATGCAGTTATTTTTAGATCAACTAACCTTTGGATCCGTATCCAAGAAGGCTTCATTCCAGTAATTGGCAAAACTGTAGGATATGTTACTGTCCCACCACTTATAGTGGGAGACTCTCCATTCCCTTTGCCAACATGGTAAATGAAGCAATACACTAATGCAGTTCTGACACCCCCGTAACGTAACTTTAATAACCGCTTAAGCAGAACTCTTATGGTTACAAAGGGTGCTTATGGGAAACTCAAGGGTAGGTGGACGGCCGGCAACTTCGCAAGAGTGAAAGCAGTGTCAAGATAATGTCCGCATTACCACATTGGCATGCATGGTTCTCCAAAGTACATGTATTGCACAGGGAGATGCAATTTCAAAAAAGCTTGACTTGAGTTTGGATGCGAATGGTCAAAAGAGAGATCGAGAGCAAATAAGAAAGTTGTTGCAGGTGCGAAATTTCTCAAGCATCAGGGAAGTCTCACTGGAGGCAAAGTCAGGAATGCACTATGTAAAAAATATGGCTTGGGAAGGAAACTGACAAAGTCTGTTAATTAATTTCAGTTATCTGTGTTTTCACCAAATTATTAAGATATGATTTTATCAAGTGCAAGACTGAATATATATTGTGCACCTGACACAACCTTCAATCTGACCAAACTAAGAATTACAAATAGAGTGTTGTTGTTGTTAAAACGCTTTAAGTCTACAGAACTGATCAAGATTAAATTTCTCTTCACAGTATCGGCATAGTCATAAGAAAGGTTGTGAGAATTAAGGAAGGTATCACCAAAGACACGTCGTTGAACTTTGTTAACAAATTTCCGCAACTAGTTCTAAACGACTCACAGACAGACCAGTAAGGAAAATTTGTGCACTTAGTAGGGTAATCAGGCTTGAAGGTTTAATTGCTTTTAAATGAATAAATCCTCTCACTGCAATGTATTATGATGTGACTGATTAATAGAAGATGTATTAAAAATACTTAACGTAGCCATCATTCCTCAACATAATTAACTTGAACAAAAAAACAGAACTTTGGTATTATTAATAGACAATGTGTATATAATTATTTTCATACATGCATGTATACACTTCATCAATTCATTTCTATCTTAAAATGAAAGATTCACAGATCAAGATATTGTTATACTGACTAAAAAACTCAAAATAATATTACTTTCATGTACCTGTATACCATACTTTGACTTCTATTTTGAGGATTTCTTCTCCCATGTTATTAAATGTAACATATAGAATATAACTGTAATTAGGATATAGTAGTAACTACATTTCAGGTAGTCAATCATAGTAAATAAGTAACAGTATTGATGCCTTTGATTTCCATTTAATAAATTTTATGAACATAATTTATCATATCACTTTACTTTTGCAATTTTTTTAATGATTAACTTCTCTTAACTGTAACAACAACAAATATATTAATTCTTTTGTAAGAACACGTGCCCTGAAACATTTTTTGTCCTTGTTGTCCATACAAGGTTACAATGGTGAACTGCAAAACTGTATTTGAGTCCTTTTCAACAGCTGTCCTGGCACTTTTCCAGTGCATATTCAACCCTTTTTATCTAAATTGGCCGCAAGTCAGAGTTATGAAACAAAAACCCTTTTCTTCCACAAAAACAATTTCCAGTGTAAGGCGCTTTCAACTGTGGCTTCTCTTGTTTTGTTTTTAGGGGATGCCAAGGGCATCCCCTAGTTGTTTTGAGGGTGCGTGTGTATTTCCCTTGGGACTGAAGAAAATTGAATTAACTAAAGAAATAACCAGTTAGGTCAGCGTATTTCTGTCCCTTCAGAGTTGTGGAAACCGGTTTTTACAAGGTGGACTTAAATTATGAGGAATTGTGAAAAAACAGGTTTTGGAAACGTGGCGGGGTAATCAAGACGAAGTATATTAATCAAGAATAACCTGTTTTGCGGACTGGTGTTGTTTACAACAAAAGTGCATTTGTGACGCAGCATGTCTTGTTTGATGTTAGGCTTTTATTTGGTGAGTCTGTCAATGGCCATATTTTTGAACATTTTTCCTTCTTTTGTCTACTCGGCTTTTTACAAGTGCTGTATCTTTATTGCAATGCAATTCTCTGTTTGCAGATGTATTGAAAAACAATTGTATTTAAATTTATTCTGTGGTGAGTGCGTTTTTGTCTATCCTAGAAAACTTTCTAGGGTACTTTTGAATTTTTGTAGTTTTGCATTGGGGTTGGCCCCAAAATTTACAAACACTGGAGATTGGCAAGAATAGAAATCGACAGTTTTTGTACTTTGAGGCTTTCATTTGAGACTGGTTTGATCTTTATGTTTTACTCCTCAACAGGGTCGTTAATCGACGTTATGATTAAGGTGCGTTTTCTTTTTACAGGACAGTTTTTACTTAGTTGAGGAAACTACGTCATCTGGAGAAATTATAGACACGCACGCGCAATAAATAGGGGATTAAGATTGCGTAATCAAACAAACATGGCCCTCTCAAGAAGAGACTTTGTATGGTCCAAAACAAAAAAAAAAAAACAGTCTAACCTCTCTCCGTTTCAATAATTGCACAATGTTGCATCTTTTCCGCGTCCACTATTCACCTAACTCAAAATTGCCATAAAAAATAAGACACGGTAAAATATAATGATCACGGTTTTGTTCCAGAAAGAAAACCACCAAAAGTCCACGAATCGCCCACATGTTGTCTCTAATTTCACAAAGAGGAGGCTTACTAAAATCCGGTTCCCAGCGATAGTAGAAGAGGTATCCAAAATGTTGCATCTCTTTTCCCCTTTCCAAACGATGTTCGTTGAGTAACAACCAACAGAAATACCTCAAAACAAATATCTGCTGCGGTTTTGAGACTTATTTTCGCTTAAATTTGCGTTGCTAACTTCCCTCGAAAGCGTGACAGGAAGCGAATTTTCTATCAAGAAACGCATCACTCGAGCGTCTTTCCAGTGTTGCTTTTTGTCATCTTGAAAACGAAAACAATAAACTTTGTAACCGCTTCTCCTGGTTTCCAGGCTTCAAAGTTGCTTTCGATTTTCTTGACCGAGCAAATCTAAGACAAATAACATTATAAATACAAAATATCGACGGGAAAAATTGCATCCTCGTTCATCGACCGTGAATGATGTATATTGTCTTATAAACCTCTGTAACGATGTCAGACATTTCTCCCTCTCTGGAGGATGTTGATCTCCTGTTGAATGGAGGAGTCCCTTTGAATAAGCTTCGGATGTAATTAAAATTACATCCGAAATCAGGCCATCTCAGCCGACCACGTTTTGTTTACTCTGGCGATCCGAAACAGACTCTTAATAAAATAAACCAGCAAACAACTAACACGCAAGTATTGCTTCTATTAATTTCTTTATTTCAGAAGCAGTGGAAGCTACAACACACACACACGCACGTTGGCAAAACAAATAAGCTTATAACTTAAGCTTCATGACTCAAACTTACAACTCGTCCTTCCCGGCAAGATATAATACGTTCTACAGTAAAACGTCGTCCTCCCTCGATTGTTTTCCGCCTCCGCTTCCTTTCCTGGGTGAAATCGGCGGTGGAAAGGCAGTCAAGCGCTCGAAAGAATCCTTCTGAATGTTGACTTCTCTTACTTCTCGCCGCCATGTTGAATTTTAGCTTTCGCGATGACGTAAGGGTGCTTATCCAATGGAAAGCGAGAATTTCACTGGTTTTATTGGCAGGTCGCGGGAGCTCCTAAAATCAAACTCCTCCCCCTCATGTCCACAATTTCTCCACATGTGTAACTGCATGCTGATATTTTAAATGGAAACCTGATTTAATATGGTACCAGCTTACACTAGCTGGGGTACTTTGACAAATGCAAATTTTGTAATTATTCTACTCTATAGTGAGAAAAAATCTTTCGCAATAAAGTCACTCGATATAATATATAAAGGGAATATTTCGCAGTTAGTAAAATTTTCATTAACGGCGAAGTAGGAATCTCAATTATAAAATGGAAGGGAATATTTTGCAGTTAGTGAATTTTCATTAACGGCGAAGTAAGAATCCCCATTATAATATAGAAGGGAATATTTCGCAGTTAGTGAATTTTCATTAACGGCGAAGTAAGAATCCCTATTATAATATAGAAGGGAATATTTCGCAGTTAGTGAATTTTCATTAACGGCGAAGTACAGTTAGAATCCCTATTATAATATAGAAGGAAATATTTCACAGTTAGTGAAATTTCATTAACGGCGAAGTAGGAATCCCCGTTATAGAATAGAAGGGAATATTTCGCAGTTAGTGAAATTTCATTAACGGCGAAGTAGGAATCTCAATTATAAAATGGAAGGGAATATTTCGCAGTTAGTGAATTTTTATTAACGGCGAAGTAAGAATCCCTATTATAATATAGAAGGAAATATTTCGCAGTTAGTGAAATTTCATTAACGGCAAAGGAAGAATCCCTATTATAATATAGAAGGAAATATTTCGCAGTTAGTGAAATTTCATTAACGGCGAAGTAGGAATCTCAATTATAAAATGGAAGGGAATATTTCGCAGTTAGTGAATTTTTATTAACGGTGAAGTAAGAATCCCTATTATAATATAGAAGGAAATATTTCGCAGTTAGTGAATTTTCATTAACGGCGAAGTAAGAATCCCTATTATAATACAGAAGGAAATATTTCGCAGTTAGTGAAATTTCATTAACGGCGAAGTAAGAATCCCTATTATAATATAGAAGAAAATATTTCGCAGTTAGTGAAATTTCATTAACCGCGAAGTAGGAATCTCAATTATAAAATGGAAGGGAATATTTCGCAGTTAGTGAATTTTCATTATCGGCGAAGTAAGAATCGCCATTATAATATAGAAGGGAATATTTCGCAGTTAGTGAAATTTCATTAACGGCGAAGTAGGGATTCCCATTATAATACAAAGGGAAAATTTCGCAGTTAGTGAATTTTCATTGACGGTGAAGTAGTAATCCCCATTATAATATGGAAGGGAATATTTCGCAGTTAGTGAATTTTCATTAACGGCGAAATAAAAATTCCCATTATAATATAGAAGGGAATATTTCGCAGTTAGTGAAATTTCATTAACGGCGAAGTAGGAATCCCTATTATAATATAGAAGGGAATATTTCGCAGTTAGTGAATTTTCATTAACGGCGAAGTAAGAATCCCCATTATAATATAGAAGGAAATATTTCGCAGTGATTGAATTTTCATTAACGGCGAAGTAAGAATCCCCATTATAATATAGAAGGAAATATTTCGCAGTTAGTGAATTTTCATTAACGGCGAAGTACCAGTCACCATGACAACCTAACCATAAGAAAGGTAAACCGTTCATTACAAGTTATACTCCTTGTTTCTTTTTTCCGAGATGGTAAAATGGACAAACTACAACGTTCATTTCTGGGTGCTCATCTTCTCAATACTATGTTTAATAAGATGTATCCTCTACGGCTGAGCCGCACTTTTTTGTTAGAAGGACGTTTAGCTATAATATACAGGTTAACTACCATTAGAACGTAGAGGTTTTGAGCTCCGAACACTCGGTCGAGAGGTGTCTCTGTGTCAAACGCCATTCGGGAGCTTAAGCAGGCGTGTTTTTTTTTTGGAAGCGCGGACGGCTACCGGGAAAGAACATTTCGCGTGCCAGGACAGTGGTGTCTCCCAGATTTTTATAGTGATCATCTCTAATGGAGAAAATATACTAATCAATGTAAATGTGGTTGTGTGAAGACAAGTTAAAAGGGAAAACAGCTCACTTCCGGATGCCGTCCGCGTCTCAACAACGCGCATGCTTAACCTCCCTATTGACTTAATCGTGCAGACCTCGCGGTCTTAAGTCCACTGAATATGTTTTTATTTGCAAGGTTTGTTTGCATATATTGAGTAAGTAACAAGTAACATAAGCACCAAACTGGACGTCAGTTCTCTTCATAGCTGCAACTGTGGTAGTTGCCGCTGTAATTCATTTTCCCGCTTAAAAAGCATTTTTCTTATGCAGGAACGTCTATTCGATTATTCTCACGTCTTTGCTGTTTAGAGTTCTTATCCAGTCAACATCATCCGGAAATTGAACCAGATACCCTTTCCGTTTATCGTAATCCATAATCGTACCCTTTATCCAACCAAGATACTTAACAACTCCGTCAACATTCTCTTCGTACTCTACTTCAACCCGTGTCCCAATCATCCTTTCTCCTGCATGTAATTTCCGTTTTGCCGATGACCGTTTGCCTAACTTCACTCGCTTATCGGGAGGAGTTTGTTCCATTTGGGGTTCATTTTCATTAAGAGAACTGCTTGTTCCTCTCAAACTTAATCGAGAACGCTTCCTCTTTTTCCTTTTTTTTTTTTCTTTTGCGTCTTGGCTGTTATTTTCGTAACTTATATTAATGTTTTGTTCACTTGCGATAATTTTGACGGCATGTAACCTGTCTTGCATGTAAATGTTCTTCATGAGCGTCGCAATGTTACTACATTCTTCGCCAATTGACTGACGATTTAGGGACTCGACCGCATTGTTGGTATTGGGTGTTGCGTCCCACTCTTCCTTATCTAGTAAAGTGTAGGCCTTACAAAACATTTTTAGAATTCTCTCTCTGGTCCACCACCTCACCCAATGGACTGACTTCGACCAATGGACATTGGTTTGTTTACTGCAAGTTGCAGCTAAATCCGCTGGTAAGAGATCTTTCACTTCGGTTATATTCTTTTCACCACAAAGGACGTCGAAAGCCAACTTGACGTCAGTTTGATTCGAAAGGTCTTGTATGGCATGTCCAATGTGGCGAAAAATCTGATGTTCCTCTTTGCTTTTCGTAACAATGTCACTTACTCGATTAACAGAAGTTTTCCAATGAACTGTACATCCACGCAGCATTTTCTCGCAGAGTTGCGTTCCGATACTTCTTTCAAAGCCGTTATACTCTGCTTGATCGAAATCTACCATGATCTGTCTAAGATTCTGCCCATTTTTGAACGACGGATGTAATTTAGTCACGTGGGTAAATATTTCACGAATAGCGATTGCGTAGGCATCACCGTCTTGTTTATTCAAAAGAACTCTCGCAACCGCGTTAAACTCAATGGTATTTTCGTTAAAAGCTACCATGTTAAGTAAATAAGGAAATCCAGTGTTATTTGTTTATGTGATGTCCACGTACAGATCTTTGGTGTTTCTCAGCAGGTCTGCTTGATAGGGAGAGAGAAAAAATGCAAAATTTCTCAAAGGCGAAATCAGGTACTCTCGTCCTTCCATCTGGTATTTCCCCATTTTTTCGTTCACTTTTGTTAAGAATTCCTGATCGATGGTCTCTTGCACGTCTTCATACTGTTTCCTAAACTCGTCAAATTCAAGAACTTGAAGAAGCGGGACAATTCCTGGATGAACTTTTGTTCTGTTTTCCAATGCCAGGTGCCTCTCCTTTCTAATTCGGTTTGGATTAGATGCTGCGGGGGCTTTTTCTGCTGGGAGAAATCCAAGTCCTTGGCCTTTCTGAAGCTGTTTGGTCGTGAGAGTACAGTCCTTCTTTATCGCATTGTGAATGTCATCTTTAACAGATTGTGAGATGACATGAGGTGCCGGTTTCGCGTGATTGTGTGATGTTCCAGGTAGACACCCAACCCACCTCCTTCCATCATCTGCAGCAGGCCACACGTAGATAATTTGCGCTGGGCAATCACCAGTTTGCTTAAGCCTGTAACTGGAAGCGTGATCTTTGCATTTGTTTTTTCTTTGTCGGTTACTAACAGTGTAATGGCAACCTTCATAAGAACATACTTTTACTCCCTCGCAAAAGGCGCGCTTGACCTTTGACACCATGACCTTTCAGTGTTGATCTGTAGATTCAACTTCTGTGTTGAGGTACCTCTCTTTGTTAGTTGACAGTCGTCCCACATAAAATGGGGTCTTTGGCATGACCCAAATCCCACTGCTCTATTAATATCCTTGCAGTAAGCAACATAATTTTCTTCTGTTTGGAAACCAGGATATTCGTAGGCTCCTCTTTCTTTAACTTCTGACCACCTTGCGCTGTCAAGTAATAATTCACGGATTTTGTTCCTGTTTGCAGGTTTATACGCCCTCAGGGTTTTACCATCTTTTGACTTCCTATATTCAAATGCCTCCGGGCTTAATACAAGGAGATCATGCGGTTTTTCAAGGAACGTTTTTCCTTTGTCTGTAATGGAGTAAGATCTTGATGCTCTTGTGAAATATCCGAAAGTATAAATGTTAAAAGATATTTTTACCAGACCTAAATGAATTAGTTGTTTTAAGTGTGTGGACCACCATTCCTTTTTAATGGCTCTACCATTCATCCGTAGTCCCTTGGAATAACTTTGTGATGAATCGATATAATATTATTCCTGAATGTCAGATGAGGAAATCCAACCTTGCTTGCAACCTCTAGGCCAGGAAATAACTTTGTCTTCGCTTACTCCTGCTTTTGCTATGGGAAGGTTTCTAACCTCTTCCAATGCATTAAGAAGAAGAACTGCACTTTCTCGGCAGTTGAAATCTCTTGAAGTGCGTATATCACAGCTTTCACCACAGCATTCACCACCTGCAGCCTGCTCAAATACATCGCTTGATTGAAAATTTGCTAATAAAGTCTTTCGGAGGCAGGCACCAGCCTGAAGTCCGTATAACCACTTCCAACATTTTTCATATTCCATTTTCTTTGCAGCTGCTTCGCTTGAGAGACACCCCTTTGTCCAATAAATTAGACGCTGGTCATCAACGCCTTCGTTAACAAGATTTATCCCATCTGATGAATCGTTATTTCTACCAGCTCGACCGAATTCTTGCACAAGCACTGCCATATTTCTCATACAACCTATTCGAAAAACTAGGTTAACGTGGGGGCTGTGCGTTCCAACTTCATATGCTTCAGTTGCGACAAGGACCTGGAATTCCTTGCTTCTAAATTCGTTGTCCACCTTGCTCTTCATTTCACTGGACATGTTTCCATGATACGCCTTAACATCATGCAACCCAGCCTTTATTAACCCCTTAACAAAACGCTCCACATCCACCTTAAAATCCATGTACACGATAGCATAATCATCTTGTATTGTGTTAACCAGTTCTTTTGCCAGATCATTCCACATGGCATCGCCCTCTTTTCGGTGCACTTTTTGATAGTAATCAACATTTAGTTTCGTATTCTTCTTATTTACATTTCCTTTGATGAGTACAGGACATCGCAAATAATTGCTAGCTAGGTCCACCAACTGAGAGTCGTCTAGAGTGGCAGTCAGAGCCATGATGGGGATGCCCTCAAATTCGTCCTTTAATGTTTGAAAGCTATCATAACATGACCTGAAGTTATAATTTCTATCAAACACTTTGTGAACTTCGTCAAGCACCACCATTTTGACCGAAGATTTCATTTCTATGAGTTCCCTTTTTATTTTTATGGCGAAATACTCTGGTGTTGTAAAAAGCAAAGGCGGTAGGTCCTCCTTGTCACAGGACAGCACAGACTGAAGTGATGACGCGCTGGACGAAGGCCCAAGGGATGAGCTGTTAATACCATGGAGCTTCAGATTCTCCACATGCGAGTTTATTAATGATAGGGTAGGGCAAATTACCACAGTGATGAGCCGTTCATCTAATAAAGCTGGAATCTGAAAGCAAATACTTTTTCCACTTGCCGTAGGTTGAATAATTATGGTATCGCGTGCTTGCTGAACCGCCTGAATTGCATCCTTCTGAAACTGCTCCAACGAAGAATGACCGAAACGAGCTAGATATCCTGTCCATAGAACTTCTTTCTTTTCAGGGACACTCAATTCTGATATCTTAATCCAATGTTGATCTGTATTACATTCACCAACAAACGGTTTTGCTTCGAGTACAAACACCGTTTTTGCATCTATTTCCTCAAGGGATTTTTCCAGGGCTTCACAGAGGTCGTAGTTTTCTTCGTCATTTCCCAGATCAAGATGATGAAAATCCTGTGGATCGAAGAGATATTGGATTATCGTCTCTTCTTTGTAATATCCGTAATTAACTGGATCACCCAAAGAAAAAGCTAAATACAAATAACAGGAGACACTACATGGAATCACAATTGTTTGTTATACGTACCGTGCTTGCATCCATTTCCTCAATGGGTTTTTCCAAAACTTCGCACAAATTCTTGTTTTCTTCTTCATTTGCCGGACCAAGATGATCAAAAATCTGTGGATGGAAGAGATATTGAATTATTGTCTCTTTTTTGTAATATTCGTGATGAACCGCGCTGATTCAGAACTAGGAAAAATAGGTCAGTATCAATGAAGTAGGCACTGCGGGGAATCGCAATGTCTTTTTGTTGTTCATCGCATCGTTCTGGTGATAGAAAAATTGCACATTTTTTTGCAGTGCTTATATTCGAATGCATCGGTATGTATTTATGTTTGCATATTCTGAGAACAACGTCCGATTTTCTCATGGGTAACCATTACAAATGTACAATGTACTCCGTGGTGGAACGAAAGTTTCGGCAAATACTGGCAGACTCTTTTTTTTTCAAATTGTTATTCTCGAATAATTAAATTTCTATACATAACAATCCCTGTACCTGTCTGATTATCGTCATGTTCTGAACTTTTCCCCCATCGCCAGAGCAAAGTAATCGGCGTTTGATCCATGAAGTCAGTTTTGAAGCTGCTTTATGCATATCACGCGGATGAAATCTGATTTGGATTATAGTCCCATTTCCATTTCCACCAACTGTACTTGGTATGCAATGAGTGTCAATAACTATAAATGTCTTGGGATTTGTTGAGTCCTTCACACTGCTGTAGCAACCAAGGCAGAAAGATATGGGAGGACAGGTATAGACCGCGAATACTGGACTCTGCTGATATAAAGACTTTAAAGCTTCGATAAGCGCGTCCTCGCCGACTGATGTATTTGGGCCTGAGAAGGAATTCATCAATGTATCTGTGTTTAAATTGCTCAATGATGCTTCCTTCAGAAGATCTACAGCATCCTCCACCGTCACGTGAGAGGAAACATCTCTTATTTTGTTTATTTTCTTAGGTATATTCGTTATCAGTGTTTCCACAAAATCCTTCATATCATTTTCGCTGTTTAATATATTACTCTGCGACATAGCCAGATTCTCTAATTTATGTGCGAGTGTCGCGGCGAAAAATGTGCATGCATTGGAGCCATCATGTTGAAATGCTTGTTGCTCTATATCTGCATAGAGTTCTTTTGGAATCGAGCTTTCAGCTTCTTCAAAAGACGCAGCAATATCTCCGAAGGTTTCCAAAGCCGATCCTTGGTGCAATGTTAAATTCCAGATTTCCATGTAAACGGAATCGTGTTTGTTGCTTTCGTCGCTGTGATGTATCGAATCTGTGGTTCCAGTAGTTTGGTCAACTGTTGTTTTCATCTTAGTTATACTCTCATTTTGCATAAAATCACTCATTGACTGTAGTTCTTTTACAATTTCTGTGAAGTTTGGCCTCTGAAGGGGATCCTCAATCCAGCACATTTTAATCAGCTGCGAGAAACGCGTTAATATGGATTCAGGGATATTGACGACTTCATCTGGTAAGGTAGGACGTTTCTTTTGTAGAAGGTATGCACTTATACACGGTACTTTACAGTCATCTGCCCATGGATTTGCCCTGTGAGGACAGAGAAGCTCGATCAAAAGCATTGCAAAACTGTAGACGTCTGATTGTGTAGTTGGCTTCCCTCCGCACATGACTTCTGGTGCTATAAAAGGAACAGTCCCGACGGCATTGCTCATAGAATCCTGAAAAGACAGTTGCGACATCAGGTGGTCTTTGTGTTCTGCTCTAGCTTCCCCAAAGTCTCCTATTTTTATGATCCACTTTCTCTTTCCATCTTCTCCAAGGAATACATTCGCTGACTTAAGATCGCAGTGAATACATCCACAGTCATGGAGGTATGAAACCCCGATGGCAGTGTCCGAAGCAATTTTCAGTCTTAAATGCCAAGGTAACTCATCCTCTAACTCGTCCAACAGTTGTCGAACATTGTTTATCGAGACATCTTCACCATTTACCGATATACGTTTCTCTATAAATTCGGTTACTAAGCTGGAGGTTCCCTCTATCCTTCCGTAAAAACTCACAACATTCGGATGATTTAGTGTCTGCAGCAATTTTGACTCTTTGTCAACCTTTCTTTGCATGCGTCGTGTCATAGCCAGCACAAATTCTTTTACTGCAACTGGGTGTGTTGTCCCGTTTCATCTGTGTACGTGCCCTTGTAAATACGAGACGTTGCGCCACTGGCAAAGTTATCTTTAGAAACTTTAATCTGCTCAGTCCTGCTTCACTAAAGTAGAACCCTCTCCACCAGCACGAAATATGGATTGATTCATGTTGACCTCATTGTTGCCTGCAAAAGCATTTATTTATTTATTTCCCATTTACATAATAGTTGCTATAAATACACCTAAGTTAAGGGCGAGGAGACCTCAGGAAACCACAAGGCTTATAAGAGAGGCCACCACGAAGGATAATATAAAAGTATATAATCTGGTGCTGTGTGAGTGTGGCATAACAGATTCAAGCTTGTTTAAATAAGAATTTTAACATTTCTTGAAGGTAAGAAAACTTGCTGAACAGGTAATTGAAGTAGGGAGAGAATTCCAAATCATAGGACCTTGAAAGAGAATTGTAAATTGTTTAATGTTTGTACGACAGAAATGAGGGCGGTAACATTCAGCCGTTCTAGTGCCATAATTATGAATTTCACTATTTGTTTCAAACAAGTTGAGGAACATTGAAGGCAGTAATTTATTGTGATAGTAAAAGATAAACTTGGCTATTTGAAATGAGTTCACTTGAAAAATATCAAGGACACCCAATTTAGCAAACAGTGGAGCAGAATGTGCACGATAATCGGAATTGGTGATGGCTCGCACAGCACGCTTTTGCAGAATGAAAATCCTATTTAAGTTGGACACATACGTGGATGACCAAGAGGAGTTACAATAGGTGATATAGGGATAAATTAATGCGTAGTACAGAGATAATTTGGTTTTTTCAGATAGGTAGAATCGGGCCCTGAATATTATACCAACTGACCTAGAGATCTGTTTAGAGATATAGCTAATATTTCCAAGTAAGGTGCTCGTCCACGTATATTCCTAAAAACTTAGTTACATTAGTCTGTTCGGCAAGAAAAATAGCTTTTATGAAATAGACAATGACTATTTGGATAAGAACGTTTAACACGCGGGTTTTTGTTCTATGGGCAAAATTTTCTCCGACTCTTATTGCTTTAAGTTGATCACGTGACGCGATAGTGTTCATCCGCGGAGATACTCTATCAGCCCATAGTGCCCGTCCGAGGAAAATACCCGGATGGATAGTACTTGTCCGTGAAAATGTTTCTGCACTAAAAAAGCAGGCTTCATTGTCACAAGTATGGCTACTCGATTCGCCGAGGTCAGCGAAGAAGATGTAAGTATCCTTGACAATTATTGACATCTGTGACAGGCTGTACGCATGAATAAATATTTGATTGATCTGCGTTTAGTGGGTTTTTACTGTTTTTCAACTGGCGCGGAAGAACATTTTATTGGTGAACAATTAAAGAAATACATTGTTTATGTCTCGGAACTATCGGTCTGATAGTTACCCTTGGAAAGTTGATGTTCCTAAAACTAACGTATTTCTTTTAAGAACATCGAATTTCCGCAGGGCAACTATCAGCCGATAGTTCCGAGACAGAAACACTCTATTGTTTAAATGGTGTCTCTCCGCCCATGAACACCACAACGTCACCTGATTAATTTAAACTAATAAGAATCAGAAACAATTTATTGGTGAACTAAAATAAATTGTTGGGATTCAAACGTTCTAACCTTTGTTAATCTTTTTGTACTGCCAAAGTCCACACGGTGTGTATGGTGGCCTGAAAGCACCTGGGATGTTTTCACTAAGTTGTCGGTCGCTTTGATAAAATTTCTGGCGAACTTCCTTTAAACGATACTTAGGCGGGTTGTGCTTGTTTAACCACAAAACGTCTTTTAGGAGGTCGTCAAAGTTGTTTTCTTCGACACAACAAACGGCCCTCGGTTTCCTCGATCCATGATTTCGATTTCCTCTTTTGATCTTTCGAATCTAAAATGAAATGAACATTATGGTGTCTAAATTAACTTTTCTTTTCTTTTCTTTTCATTATTTGATTTTAAAGACAAACATACATTGACCTCAATGAGTAAAATTATCAACAACCAGGATGTAAATACAAAACAAGGGGAAATTCAAAACCAAATTTCAGCGGACATTTTCACATCAGTCAATCTCCTTTTTTGTAACATTTTTTACGCAAACGCTTTTCTAACCAGTTTTCTACTTTGCTGAAAGAGGGAAGGATTCTTAAATCCGAGTCAGTGAAGGGAATTTAAGGAAATTAATTATTGCACTAAATACTCTCTTATTATCACACAACTGGCACGCAATACGTAAATGCACGCAATAAAGTATTTTAAGAAACCACACCAAAGTTACCTTTTCTCTAAACGGAAGTGGATTCCAGTTTTTGAATATAATTTCTTCTCTTGCTCTTCTAGAGGCTCTGCAAGTTTTCTTTTTCTTGACCATTTTCACGACACTTGGAAAGGTCCATCGGCTATTGTCTTCCATTTTAATAGCGGTCGGCCTACTGGTTGATCTAAAGTGCAAACAAATGTGGTTAGGTAATGTCACACACCAGTTTCCACTGGAGCACTGTTCATTGTCATCTATAGTCGTCTCTGATGTTTGTTGTCCTGTAATTGATTGTACATCCAAATTAATAAATGGCTCGTAGTTATCGGATAAAATAAACAATTGCACAGACTTACACAAGAGCTCGCATTTCCGAATTCCGTCGAATAGCCACTTTGGATGGTCTATAGTAGTCAATCTTAAGAGGACTCCCATTAAACCAGCAAATATTCTGTAAATAAATGAGAATAAAATTATAAAGAGGCTCTATATTTTATTCCAGGACCAAGTATGAAAGAGACGCCCTTATGGTTAGGGGGCAAAGCTAAGGTTCCATTGAGTCATCTGACACTAAGCTAATCATATTATAATCAGGACAAGATATGCCTACCTGAGATAAGCGGTTTTGAAAAGTAAGTCGAGATCCCTCCTGAGTACAAAAAGAAACCACTGCAATCCATGTTTCTTTTGCGGCCTAAAAATGGACACAAATGCATTGAAGCTAACATATTTCTGGCGCGGATCCACGTTTTTATGAGAGGGGGTTCGATAAAATAAAACATGACAAATCTTTGTAAAAACATGCAAATTTGCATTAATGAAACTATGATGAAAATATCCTGCATTTTATCTTATTTCAATATTGTGTTTCGCTTTCATGACGAATCCTTTTGTGAGTGTAACCATCACTATCGGTGACATCACTCTCGCTTTCAGATCTCGATGGCAACTGTACATTTTGCTACTCTGCATGCGCATCCGCGTTGCTTTCTCTATTAGTGTTCCATCTGGCGAACAAAAATATAGAAAGCAATAAATTGCCACTGCCATAAATCTTTTGGTAATCTAAGCTGATTTGGAAGAGGTTCAAGATAGTAAGGTAACAAAAAAGTTATAATGAAAACAATTCTAGCTTACCGTCTGAAAAACTGGGCCAATTTGCTGCTAGGAGCCTTAACTTGACAATTGACTTTTGACATCTTAAAGGAACTGAAAAGTCGCTTTTTAACTCAGGAGTAAAAACAGATCTATATCCACGGCTCGTAACAAAATAAATCGATGCTTTCTAATTCGCCGCGTCAATTTATTGTGTTCACCGCTCGTTGGATCAAACCACCCGAATCCCCCTAGATCCGCCCCAGTATTTACTGCACGATATAATTCAAAATTGTCCTTTGTGTAGGCTTGTAGTGACATAAGAATGGCCTTTTAAATTGATTTACGAGACTGTAACAGATAGTGTAAAATTACCTTAGGCTTTGTCAATTGGACAGTATCAACTTGACCATAACCTGTTTAGGAGAAACAATATTCACGTCGTTACTGTAGGAGGTCTCGACCGCTGTGTCGGTCGATAGCCGACCGACACTCGGTCGATACCCGGTCGACACTCGGCCGACTGTCGGTCGATATATCGGTAGAGATGTGTGTCGGCCAATATAGTTTTCTGTTAACTGCTACTTCGCCGATACTTCACCGAGTATTGGTCGAAAGAAACGCAAAGCTGCCGATATGTCGGTCAATAATCGGCCGATAGTAGGTACACTGTCTACACTGTATGTCGGTCTAAACAGTTTTAGTCCGCAAACCAATATCACTAAAATATTTGAAAAATATACTGAAAAAACACAACAGTTGAGTTTGTTTTTGACCCAGATGCATGCGAAAATTAACCCTTCAGCTCTTGGACTTTCAGCGCTATTAAACGTTTTCGGAAAACCTGGAGATTCTTAGAAAATGCGCATTTTTGGTTATTTTCTGGTCATTTATAACATAAATTAGCTCCAAACTACTAAAAATGGCATTTGCAACATGAAATGGTGCCTTACTTTCCACTGCCATCGCGTTTTGTGAGATGCATTGCGTTTTGTGGCATGCACAAACGTCGCACGCCATCTCTTCAGGCTTTTTGGGGTTTCTTTATTATTTTTTTTTTTCGCTTTCCCTTTTTCTTCTTTTTGACCTTCTCCTGGGCTTGAACTTACTTCAGGAATTTCCGAAAAAGCGTCAGCCAAACAGGAAATTCTCAGTACCATAGAGGACATAGAGTAGGCAAGCTCAATCAGCAAAACCACTCTGATTTGGGTATCATTAGAAAGATCTCTTCCTCCTGCAGATCTTGAGTGCAAGTGGTGCCTTTTCATGTAAACGCTTGGAGCAGATGGCTCGGGTGGATGGCCAGGCAAGGACCGATAACAATTAATTGCCGACAACGAAATGTCTAGTACCTGTAGAGGCCCCTAAAGATACAACTGATATCCCACCTACATTTGATCGATACTTGATCGAGATGCGTCATCGCAATAACGACTGATAGTCGGCCGATTGTCGGTCGCTATATTTACTGACCTTCCTATCGGCTATCGACCTGCTTGCAACAGAGTGTCGAGCGACTGTGGACCGATATATCACCGACACCTGACCGATATCCCACCGACGTTTCACTGATACACGATCGAAATGCATCTGCGCAATTACGACCGATAGTCGGTCGCTATATCAACCGAACATCGACTGACTATCGGTCGCCTTTCGACCGGGTGTCGACCGACATAGCGTTCGAGACCAACAATCAGTTATCATGACCCAATATCAAACGTACACGTAACGATGTGGGGAGGGGAGTGGTCGGCAAGTTTAAAGTGCAGACTGGATTCTGCAGACTGCAAATCTGCAGTGCTGAGTACATTCGGAGTTTTTGGTTTCAAGCGTATGAATAGGACTTGTGAACTATGGGAGGAAGTACTATGAATGTGTTGCAAAAGAACTCTATAATAGAGGTTAGTTACGGTCCTTCAAGTGCGTATCCTTTTGTTTGGGAAAAAAATGTCACCTCGAATTCCATCTCTTCATCTAATTATGTTTCGCTCAAAAGCGATCAGGACATTATCAATTTACTATTCAGTTGTGTTTTACACTCTTCAACCCTTCGAGTCCTAACAGCGATCAGAATCAAATTTCTCACTTTAATATCTAACGTTTATCAGTTGGTAAATCGTGAGAATTGTGAGCTCCATATCTTCGCGCCCCAGGGCTTGCTTGTGTTTTGTGTGTTTTGTAGATGACAACACCCCCGTCTACGCCAAACATTTAAGGTGGGAATTTAAAGCCTCGTTGGATGGAATAAAAACTCTGTCGTGTATGATAGAAAATACTTTCCTGTGTGGAGCTTGAGTCAGGTACCGTTCAAGACCCGCTAGAATGGCTTTCATGGAGTTTCGCGAATAGTGTTGTCCACTAACTGTACTTGCCTTCACGTAAAATTTGCGAAAGCCTTCAGCAAGTCTTTCTACCGAGAACTCTTCAATGTTTTCCATTATTCTTTTGTCTCTAGACGATGCTTAAAGGAAAAAAACAATTTTATTGAATTTAATTCTTATTCATTGTCATGTTTTCTTGGTGAGTTTGTTTCTCTTGTTTCTTAATTTGTCAAATGCGTCGTAACTTTCAACTGAAACCAATTAATTAATTAATTCAACCTATTAATAGTTTCCTTTACCTTCAAAAACTTTAACCGCATACGAAGTCGCTTCCTTCGTTTTTGGGGGTACTCCCTCATTCACAAGAAAGGTTGCATCTTCTTCGCTGACCTCGACGAAGCGAGTAGCCATAATTATCTAAATTTCACTGACGACTACTATCCATCCGGGTATATTCCTCGGAAGGGCACTGTGGGCTGATAGTGTCTCTCCGCGGACGAACACTATCGCGTCACAGGATCAATTTAAACCAATAAAATTCAGGGAAAATGTAGTAGCGCACTATAATATACTATAGATGTCATCAAACGATGGCTTTAATGAGCACGGAAGTGGCTGGCAGCAAGTTTGATTCCCCAATAAATGCGTGTAATGAAGGAGCCCGATCCTAATGTAATAAATGACTGTTTTGCAGTCGTCAGGATTCTAGAATTTATGGAATATTGTACTCGAACTGCTCTTTTTAAGACAACTGCTGTCAAACCAGTGGTGCTTCTAAGTACCAAGCATGCTGGTTAGGCACAGAGCATACTGGCCATGCGTTTGACGCGGTGAGAAGTATGATGTTGTTCTTAGTGTTGGCGCAGAGATTTTCCTGCCTCCGGGCTACTAGCAGACCTAAACATGCACTATATCGTTATTCTTCTTTGTTGCTGGTAGTATTGTGATACTATGTTTCTGTCATTTTCTGGCACTGTTTTTGCTTTTTATACTTTCTCTTTCGGCATGTCTTCTTTTCTTACTTGTCGTCATTACAGAAAACGGCATCGGCTTATCTTGGATGAGACGGTTGTGCTACTAACGATTTTACACCACTACCTTGATCTCCTATTCATCTGAAAGGTGTTAATCTGTTTTGCGTATTTCAAGGAGAGAGTTGGATGTTGATTAAATTTTTCACTCTTTTCTGCATGTTCAGTTTCACACGGGTAGTTCACTGTATAACGTTAGACACGCTAACCACTGTTTGAAGGGAATACCATCCACAAGAAGCGGGAATCCTACAGTGGGTAAGGAATTAGCCCAAACTTGGTGACAATGCCTCGGAGAAGTAAAAGATACAGTTGAAAAATGTACACCTTGATTGTGTTTCTCGAATGTTTGCTTATTTGTTTCCATGTTACCAGTTTTTGATCCAGTGGAAGAGTCGGGAACAGTAAGCACTATTAGAACCTCAATAGGACAGCCTTATTTGCTGGAGTGTCCAGTAAGGGGATTTCCTCCACCTGCGGTAACCTGGAAACTGCCTAATGGGTCTGTTCTGGCAAGCAGGCCTTCCACAACATTGGCTATTGTTGCAAACTTAGGAAACTACACGTGCAGCGCAAAATCTCTTAATAACGAGGTTTCGGAACACATTTTTAGGGGATGCCAAGGGCATCCCCTAGTTGTCTTGAGGGTGTGTGTGTATTTCCCTTGTGACTGAAGAAAATTGGATTAACTAAAGAAATAACCAGTTAGGTCAGCGTATTTCTGTCCCTTGAGAATTGTGGAAACCGGTTTTTACAAGGTGGACTTAAATTATTAGGAATTGTGAAAAAACAGGTTTTGGAAACGTGGCGGGGTAATCAAGACGAAGTATATCAATCAAGAATAACCTGTTTTGCGGACTGGTGTTGTTTACAACAAAAGTGCATTTGTGACGCAGTATGTTTTGTTTGACGTTGGGCTTTTATTTGGTGAGTCTGTCAATGGCCATATTTTTGAACATTTTTCCTTCTTTTCTCTACTTGGCTTTTTACAAGTGCTGTATCTTCATTGCAATGCAATTCTCTATTTGCAGATGTATTGGAAAACAATTGTATTTAAATTTATTCTGTGGTAAGTGCGTTTTTGTCTATCCTAGAAAACTTTCTAGGGTACTTCTGAATTTTTGTAGTTTTGCATTGGGGTTGGCCCCAAAATTTACCAACACTGGAGAATTGCAAGAATAGAAATTGACAGTTTTTGTACTTTGAGGCTTTCATTTGAGACTGGTTTGAACTTTATGTTTTACTCCTCAACGGGGTCGTTAATCGACGCTATGATTAAGGTGCGTTTTCTTTTTACAGGACAGTTGAAAATTTGCACCGGAAAATGTTCTCCAAGGTGAGTTATTTGTGTTCGTATACTCTTCAACGCCTCCTAGTTGTACTTAGTTGAGGAAACTACGTGTAACTGCATGTTGATATTTTAAATGGAAACCTGATTTAATATGGTACCAGCTAGTGTACGAATGTCGGTAACTGTAGCGCAACAAAAGAAAAGAAAAAAAAAAACAGCATGGTTATCCCGTTTTCTAGCAAGTTATTTTTTATTTGGTTTTTATGTTACTCTCAGAGGCATTTTGGGAGATTCGGGCAATTTATCGATATTGTCTATTCAATGTTTTGTGCGCGACTAAACGGGCTCTAGTTGCTTTTGACCCCAGTAACAAAGGCGAAGCAATAAAATAAAATAAAAAATAAGTTAAAGAAAACCTGAATTTTTCAGTTACTGCTGGAACGTTTTCTTGATATGATTTGGATGAGATTCTTTCTCCATCAACCGATTTGAAAACAGTAACAGATGTTTGCATGTTGTTTCGGTGAAAGGCGACGTTCGATCTGGCGTGGAATGTTTGAGTTTTCACTTAAGTCGCTTACACGCGGGTGAGTTTGTCAGTATCAACCTATGAATAAGGAATGTGTCTTAAAATTTGAGACAGTTCTTTTTAGCAACAATAGCTTTGCTGGTTTGCAGTAAATTAAAAGGTCGAATTTAATCATATTGAAAAGCAGGTCGAATTTTTTGTATCGCACGTCCCTTGTCATGAAATATTACGCATTCCTGACATATGCGTAAACAAGCGAAAGCAACGAAGCAAGATTCCTTTCAAACCGTGTTAAAGCAAAAGTAAGTATTTCTTACTCTCGAAATATTGTTAAGAAACATCATCGGCAAAAAAAAACACAATCGGGCTATACCATGCTTTCTGTTAGACAGTTTTTAATTGTCGATTTCATGGAAGTGTTTCGCAAGAAGTGAATCATGGGCGTCCTTGTGAGGACTCAGAGCAGGAGGTGTGGTGTTTCGCGGTTGAGTGTAATTAATTCAAGTCTGCAACCGGCTCTTTTTCAGGGAAAAACAATCTTAATTTGTATATTTTTATATGACATATAAATGGAAGAGATTGATTCTTGTATAAACTCATTTTGCCACCTCATTTATAACTTATAAACAATGCATTGTTACATTTGCAGATAAGTAAAAGACCTGCAAAGCAACGGTGAGTTCCGTTTTCTAACATCTGAGTCAAAGTGGTTAAGGGGCTCATCCAAATATAGGTAGTGTTTTCAAGTTTGTCTGTCATGCTGTATCGGTCATAATTTTGAGCCCTGCCAGTTGATTGGCCGAAAATTAGCAAACATTTTAGGGGAGGATGTAAAAGTTTAAAATAATTATTTCATTCCTTGGAAGTCACAGGGAGTCATTTACCATGGAATTCAAGAGTATTGAAGTAGTACTGGCTACTTTCGGAGGGCCCGCTTCTTGTCAGGGATCATTACTTTGAGGATTTATTAGCACCCACCATTGGGGATAAAAAATTCTCTGGATCATTATTTTTGTCGCAAAACCATGGATTTATTACCTTTTTACTGCCACAAGGGCTACAGAAGTTAACATGTGATATTACCAGCTACTCATAAGCTTAAGTCAGAGAGATAATGAAAATTAACATCTGATAATTTATATTTGTAGTAGATGAAAAAAGCGGGTTTTGAGACAATTTAGCTTTTAAGCTAATTTTGACAAAGATTTTGATAGTGATTTCATTAGCGAGCGTACTAACACAAAGCCCGACACAAAGCCCGACACAAAGCCCATATCAAGCCTATACCAATCCTAACACAAAGCCCGACACAAAGCCCATACCAAGCCTATACCAATCCTAACACAAAGCCCATATCAAGCCTATACCAATCCTAACACAAAGCCCATACCAAGCCTATACCAATCCCGACACAAAGCCCGACACAAAGCCCATACCAAGCCTATACCAATCCTAACACAAAGCCCATACCAAGCCTATACCAATCCTAACACAAAGCCCATACCAAGCCTATACCAATCCTAACACAAAGCCCATATCAAGCCTATACCAATCCTAACACAAAGCCCATATCAAGCCTATACCAATCCTAACACAAAGCCCATACCAAGCCTATACCAATCCCGACACAAAGCCCATACCAAGCCTATACCAATCCTAACACAAAGCCCATACCAAGCCTATACCAATCCTAATACCAAGCCTATACAAAGCCTATACCAAGCCTAACACCAAGCCTATACCAATCCTAACACCAAGCCTATACAAAGCCTATACAAAAGCCTATACAAAGCCCACACCAATCCTAACACCAAGCCTATACCAATACTAACACAAAGCCCGACACAAAGCCCACACCAAGCCTATACAAAGCCTATACCAATACTAACACAAAGCCCGACATAAAGCCCACACCAAGCCTAACACCAAGCCTAAAACAAAGCCCACAATTTTGGTTATAAGCTAATTTTGACAAAGATTTTGTTAGTGATTTCAGGTTTTGGGCCAATTTAAGTTTAAGCTAATTTTATCAGAGGTTTTATAAAAAAAATTGAATTCTAAAATAGATTTAAAGGATTAAAATGATTTGATAAACATGGAAGATAAAAACGTGAAAGAACTTAAACTCCTCGCTAAAGAGCGGGGGATACCAAGATATTATAGGTTGCGAAGAGCGCAACTTATTGAAGCTTTAGAAAGGCCTATTCTTGATGAACCGATACCAGAGATTAATATTCCCACTCTCAAACCTTCTCAACCCATTTCACTTAAAAATTTAACAAGTAAAGTTACAAAACCGATAAATAATGAGATTAATAAATTTGCAGATTGGATACTATCTTATATCCCAGAACCTATCAAAAAGATTGTAAATAAACGAGTTGATGGTTTGAAGAAAAAGGTTAACCGAATATTCGAGAAAAAGAATGAGGAGAAACTTACAGATCTAATAAATAAAAATATCTCCGAACTTACTAATAATAAATCACAACAACCTAAAAGAAAGGTAAATATATCTGATAGTGTGAGAGATGAATTGAAGGAAAAGGATAATCGATTAGATCCAAAAGAACAACAAAGAGCATTGAGGGGATATCTAAAAACCTACAGGATAGATGGGCAAAAAGGGTATGGTCCCAAAACATTTATTAATAAAATCAAACCAAAAGTTATTGATTTAATTAACAAGCAAAAGAAACCGATTAAGATAAAATTTATATTTACATGTAAGTTTATAAAAAAGAATCCTGCTACAAGTCAAACCGATGAAAATTCAGGATATTTCCATTCAACCGTAGAAACGATTACTTCATCAACTGATTTATCTGAATTATTCAATATTATGGTAAATACGTTACTTGAAAAAGCTGAAAAATTTCAAAATGAAGGTTCTGGATGGCAATTCAATCAAGTTGAATATTTTGATATTAACATCGATCCTTTTGAACCTTTTGTTGGAAGTTCATATATTAATTTACCACAAAAATTAGCAACAAAAAAGGCGATTATTAATGTTAAGAATGAGAATGATCATGAATGTTTTAAGTGGGCCGTAACTTCTGCTGTATATAAACAAGATATTCACCCAGAGAGACAAAACAAAGAAATGATTGAAAATTCGAATAACTTTAACTGGTCAGGAATAGAATTCCCCACTTCATTAAAACAGATTGATAGGTTTGAAAAGCAAAACCCCTACTACACGATTAATGTTTACGGATATGATAAAGATGATGTATATCCACTAAGAATAAGTAAAAAACAAAAAGGTTATCTAATCAACCTACTTTTAATATCAGAAGATGAAAATAATCATTACTGCTGGATAAAGAATATGAGTAGATTGTTGGCCGCAAAAGTTAGTAAACACAAATCTAAGATGTACTTTTGCCCCAGATGTTTAAACTCATTTCAGTCAGAAAAATCATTGGAAAAACATCTAGAATACTGCGGCGTAAATAAAGAAGTCAAGATTGAAATGCCAAAAGATGAAGACGGAAATCTAAAGTATATTAAATTCAATAATTATAATAGAAAAATGCGGGTGCCATTTGTTGTATACGCAGACTTTGAGAGCTTTCCCGAGAAAATACATACTTGCTCACCAAATGAAAGAGAAAGTTTTACTAATCAATATCAGAAACATAAAGCATCAGGATTCAGCTATCTTATAAAGTCTTTTGATGATAAAATATTTCCGCCCGAGCTTGTACAATACACCGCCGAATCACCAGATGATGATATTCCGCAGATATTTGTGAATAATTTGGAGCAGGATATTAAGAAAATTTACAATAAGACAAAATATCATAAGAAGGCGGAGAATATGTCAGAAATGAATAAAAAAGAATATGAAAATGCTACTCATTGCCATATATGCGAAGAAAAATTAGGAGAAGATAAGGTATTAGATCACTGCCACCTTACAGGAAAGTATAGAGGAGCAGCTCATAATGAATGTAACTTAAATTATAAGATACCAAAATTCTTCCCCGTAATATTTCATAATCTATCTGGATATGATGCGCATATTTTTATCAAGAATCTCGGTGTAACAGAAGGTAAAATAAAATGCATACCAAATAATGAGGAAAAGTATATTTCTTTCACAAAGCAAATTGTGGTTGATGAATTTACAAATAAAGAAGGCAAGCAGATTGAGGTGAAGCGTGATATTAGATTCATAGATTCATTTAAATTTATGTCAACAAGCCTAGAAAAATTAGTAACTAATCTACCAAAAGAATCTTTCAAAAACTTAAATATTTTCTATGAAGGTGAAGAATTAAAGTTATTGCTGAGAAAGGGCGTATTTCCATATGATTGGTTTGATGGATTAGATAAACTCAGTACAAACCAACTTCCACCAAAGGATGCATTCTATTCAATACTAAACGATGAAAATATATCAGATAATGATTATAAACACGCACAAAATGTTTGGGAAACTTTCAATATGGAAACTATGAGGGATTATCATGATCTTTATCTTAATTCAGATGTATTACTTTTAGCTGATGCATTCGAGAATTTTAGAGATGTTTGTAGTAAAAACTATGGATTAGATCCAGCACACTATTATACAGCACCCGGACTAGCTTGGGATGCCGCATTAAAGATAACAAAAGTAAATTTAGAGTTGCTAACCGACATAGATATGCTGCTTATGATTGAGAAAGGTATTCGAGGCGGCGTATCTATGATTTCTACTAGATATGGAAAAGCAAACAACCCATACATGAAAAACTTTGATATTAATAAAATAATAAGTTATATTATATATCTCTATGCAAATAATTTATATGGAGGAGCAATGAGTAAACCACTACCTACTCACGGTTTTAGATGGATGAATGAAAAAGAACTTACATACTGGAAAAATATGCCCTGCATACTAGAGGTTGATTTAGAATATCCAACTCACCTTCATAATTTACATAATGATTACCCGCTTGCTCCAGAGAGACTTTTAATTAATAAGGTCGAGAAACTAATTCCAAATCTAAACAATAAGGTAAAGTATGTTGTTCATCATGAAACATTAAAACTTTATGAAAGTCTTGGATTAAAAGTTATAAAAATTCATAGAGGAATTACATTTGAAGAATCAGAATGGCTAAAACCATACATTGAATTGAATACTAACTTGAGAGCTAAAGGAAATAACGATTTTGAAAAAGATTTCTTCAAACTTATGAATAATTGTGTATTTGGCAAAACTATGGAAAGCATTAGAAATAGGGTTGATATTAAATTAGTTACTAATGAAAAAGATGCAAAAAAATTAATATCAAAACCTAACTATCAACATCGCACTATTTTTTGCGAAAATCTTGTAGCCATCCATATGAAGAAAACAAAGTTAGTATTCAATAAACCAGTTTATTTAGGTATGTGTATTTTAGATTTAAGTAAAACAATAATGTTCGATTTTCATTATAATTATATAAAACCAAAATATGGAGAAAAAGCAAAATTGTTGTTTACAGACACAGATAGTCTTGTTTATGATATAGAAACAGAGGATTTCTATAAAGATATAAGTCCAGATGTTTGGGATAAGTTTGACACAAGCAACTTTCCCAAAAATCATTCATCAGGTATTGAGACAAATGTAAACAAAAAAGTTATCAATATGTTTAAAGATGAAGCCGGCGGAAATCAGATAGCCGAATTTGTTGGTCTACGAGCTAAGCTATACTCCTACAGGATGGATAATGGAGAAGAGATAAAAAAGGATAAAGGGGTAAAGACATCAGTAGTAAAAAAGACCATAAACTTTGATGATTATAAGAGATGTCTATTCAATAAAGAACCTCAGATTAGACAGATGAATGTAATCAGAAGCCGCCTGCATGATGTTTATAGTGAAACGGTTAATAAAGTTGCGCTATCTGCCGATGATGATAAGAGAATCATTTGTAAAGATGGAATAAATACTTTCGCTATAGGTCATCACCGTTTCAAAACAGAATCTGGTGGAAGTTCTGTATCATAAGGTATAATTTGTAATTCTTCTTTAACAAATCCTCGTCTCGGACCATCAACTAAATAATATAAAACCGGCTGATTAGGTGAAACCACACTTCTAGAAATATCATAAATTTTTATACTCCAAATGGGATCTGTAGCTCGCCTTTTTTCACCACCCTCAAGTTCACCCGGAGATAATAAGTATCTAACCCTAACCCCAATTGGTAATCTAACCTCATCAAGCCCCACCACGCGTTTATAATTTTTAGTTTTAACATCGAGTTCTTTCATTTTTATAGCCTCATAAGGTTCTTTACCAGTTATTCTTGTTTTTGTATTATTCAAAGTTTTTAGAATAGTTGGTAATCTTTTCACCCATACTCTAGATCGCCCATCACTAATCATTTCTTGCGCATATTGATGACTAAATAATCTTTCTCCCAATATTCTGTTTGCGTTTTCCACAAATGCTTGAGCTCTATGATTACCAGCTTCACTTCTTTGTATTCTTACATTATGGTAATTCATGAGTTTACCAACTTCGCCCATAAATTCTTTTCCAGGATCAACCATTAATGTTTTTGGATATTTCAATCTTCTAGAATATATTTTTGTAAAAGCTTCTGATATCTCTCGACTTTCTTTTGAAGTTAATGGCTCCGCATCTTTATATCTCGAGGCGATATCAACCACAACTAACGCATATTTATATGTTTTTCTTCCAACTCTATCATGCGGTAAAAATAATAAATCTGCTTGGTGAATCTGATTTGGTTTATCCACAGTCCAGTGCGGTCTAGGTATATACTTTGGGGTCGGAAGATAGATTTGCCATATTGCCTGTTTTTCAAGCCATTGTTTTGCCTCATTTTCACTTACTTTCGCCTTCTTAGCTAATTTAGGAATCGCGGAATATCCTTTCCAATACCCTTCGGCTGAATAATATATTTTTGACATCATTTAAAAATTAACAAGTATCTTATAAATTAAAATGGTGGAGGAAACAAAATTTAGCGAATATCAAATTAATCTTATGAAAAAAATTATTAGAAAAAAAATTCTATATATGGAAGATGGCGATAAAATTTTTAATATTATGATTTTAATTCCCGATGCGAGAGAGGGTTTATTAAAACATATTGAAAAATTAAAGAATAATAGTGCAAAGGGGTTTAAAGGTTAGCCAAAGTATCTTATAAATTACAATGACGTCTGAAAAAATTAATCCAAATAGAATTCCAAGAGAACCTTTTGGTTTGAAGGCAGAATCAACATTAAATAGAATTACTCTAAACCCATCCTCAGCCAGCCCTGGAGAAACATTATATATAAATATACCAAAACTTTCTGAGAATTTAGTGATTGTACCTGGAAGTGTATCTCTTCTATTTGATTTAGATGTTGTGGGTCATGAAAATAATATATTTGTTAATAATGTGGGAAGGAATCTTGTATCTAGATTAAAAGTTCTTTTTGGGGGTGAAACATTACAGGATACACAAAGATATGATCTGTTTAAAACATATCATGATTTATTTTTAACTAAAGAAGAGCGTGAAGATAGATTAAAACAAGGTATTTCAGAAGAAAATATGAGAAAACTTAGAACAAATGCGGGTGATAAGGTAGATACAAATGCAAAGGAAGTAGCTCTTGCAGTAGTACACAATACTAAGTATAGAATACCAATAGATCATCCTGTTTTAAAAGATCATGGGGTTTTTTATCCAAAAGCATTAGAAAATCATTTAATATTTGAGATTACACTAGCCTCACTTCATGATATTGTTAAATATTCAGATACAACTAAAGCACCATCATATTCAATCAAAAACTTGGAGTTAGAATATTCTTCAATTTCAAGCGAATACTTGGCGCGTGAAGCACAATCAGCATATCAAGTTGGTAAAGGATTCTTTTATGAAAATATTACTTTACACAAAACTTTTACATTTAGAGTAGCCGCCGATGGGGTTATTAATCAACATATTAATTTACCAAGAAGATCAATGACTGGAATATTATTTTTGTTTACTCTGCCACATGTCGGTGGATTAAGAGATTCTGAAAAATTTTATAATCCAAATATAACTTCTGTTAATATAGATGTTGATGGTGTACCAAATAGAATATACTCTAGAGGGATGATTCCATCTGATCTTTGGGAATCCGTGAAAAAACGCTTTCATAGAGATGATGGTTTACAAATTTCATTAAAAGAAGAAGATTTTTACGCGGATAAGTTTGCTCTTTGGGTTGATACTAGAACTCACCCAGATAATGGTATTCATGGTGGTGGGCTGGCTCTAAATAATACACACGATGGTGTAAAAATAGAAATTAAAAGGAAGACAAAAAATACCGCAGAAACAGTAACTTGTTATATGTTTGTTGTGGCTGATGCAATGATGGAAATAATGAATTCAAGTTTGAGATCAATTAAGTACTGAGAATCTAAAAACATAATGTTATGATACAAAAATTATGGAAGATTTACGAGATAAAATTCCTTTTCATTGTATTATAACTGGACCAACAAATTGTGGAAAAACAAAGTACTTAATTGATCAACTCCGAGGTCCTTTCCGAAAAGTTTTTGAATATATTGTTTTAATTTGTCCAACTTATTCTAAAAATAAAACATATCATAATTTTGCTCGTGGGGACAAGAGATTCTTTGTATTATCACCAGATGCAAGTAACATTGATGAGATTAATGAATTGTTAAATGATTGTCAAACTTTATTTTCTGGGCTCAATACATTAATAATTTTAGATGATTGCGCTGTATCCACTGATCTGAAGAAAAGATCTAATAAATTTATAGATTTAGCATTCTCCGGAAGGCATCACGGATTATCAATGTGGGTTTTAACTCAACAATTAACATCAATAGCAAAACCATTCAGGGAAAATGTAGCCTGCGTTGTTACTTTCCATAATCCATCGCAGAAAGGTATGAAAATGTTTTTTGAAGATTATGGCGGTGATTTGGATTATGAATTAGGTAAAAAGTTTATGCATCTCCTGAAAACTGAAAAATATTCTAGGTTATGTTTATCTTTACGTCATCCATTTAATTGCTATTTAGAGATACCCGAAGTGATTTAACAAAGATGACAAACGTTGAAGATTATATTGAAGAAAAGACAGACCAACCGTCGGAAAAAGATAATGAAGTTGAGATAAAACAAGAATCACTTGCTATTCTCGCTGCGCTCGGAACAACAAAGGAATATTTAGGAGTTGAAATGAGTCTGGGTGATATAAAAAAATTATCAGGACGCGATGTAGAAAAATATTTTAGCCGGTATCAAGCGGTAATGGGTAAGAAAATTAATGGTGGGTTGGTAGATTCATCCCTTCAATTAGTTTCCAAACTTATTTCATATTTAGTTCCGGTTGATGATATAGAATCTCTTTGTTCTGATTTGAAGAATGATGATTTGGTTAATCGTGAACTAACAAACATTGTTGGGCTCTTAGCATTAAAAGCAGGAAGATTGGCAGCACTTGCTAGCGGATTATTTCAAGTAGCTAAACACATTAAATTCAACAAAAATCAACAATTTTCAGTAAATTCTAACACAATTGATCAGGAAACTAAGCAATCTACTGAAGGTATTGATACAGTATATTAAACAGATCTAAAAACTTATTTGTAGCATCTAAATAACAATGTCTGAACAAAATGAACAAGTTGAACAAATTACTGCAGATCCCAAACCTGAAAATAAAGATACTAAAAAGAGGGAGAAAGATCCTAAAAAGGTTGCGGCTGGAAAGAAATTAGCAGAATATAATAAAAAAGCAAAAGAAGCATTAGCTAGGGAAATGAAACGAGAGGTGCAAAATGAAAATATAGAAAGAGAGTATAATCAAGAAAAGACAAATAATGAATATAAATCATGGCTACCAGAGTTATCTTTTACTACTGTTTTATCAGTTGTTGGATTAGGATTTACAGCATTTGATCTTTTTATGAGATATAAGGAAAAAGCTAGAGATGAATATAAAAATAGAATACCTGATTTATCACAAGTGCCGCAAATACCACAGCCAACAAAGATACCATTGTCTATAACTCCAAAATCTTTAGGAATGGAATAATTACTAAAGTCATCTAAAGGTTTCTTACTGATACAGTAAAAAATTATGTCAAGCGAAAACAAACTTGTGAAAACTGTAACTGATTCAGCGACACTTATCGGATTAGGGGCTGGAGTTGGATATGTAGCTAAAAAGGTAATGAAAGAATCATTTTTGAATGACCCATCCTCAAGTATTACAAATTATGCAAAATGGGTGGCTGTATTATCTGGAAGTATGTATCTTAAAACATATTTAGAGGATCAAAAGATTTTACCAAAATAATTAAATATGGCATCAATAGCGATGATGATTGGTGGGGCTATATTGAATGCAACAGCATTTGTTGGCGGAAATTATCTTGCAAAATATTTATCCAAGAAAAATGTTGACACAGAAAAAATACGACATGATAAAGCAATGGAAAAATATCAAAGAGATTACGCAGAATATCAGAAAAAAAGACAAGAAATGCTTGATTGGAAAATGCAGCGAAAGGAAAATAAATATCAAGCATCAAAAAATATTTCAACTACAGACCAAGCTTTTGAATTGTATGGGCAAATGCATGAGCCAAAATTCTCTGATTATTACAAACCAAGCGATGAACAAAAAACAGGAGAAATGGTATATGTTGGAGCTGGAATGTTGGCTTTAGGGTATGTAGCAAGTAAATTATTTTAAATTATAACTCTAAAGATTTAGTTTAAAGGGTTATTAATCATGACTAAAAATGGCAGAAGGAGGAGAATATTTAGATCCAACCGAGCTAAATGATGGTGATGATGACGATGGGTATGATGAAGATGATGATGATGGTATTGAAATGGATACGATTACATCTACAAACCAACCAGAATATCCTAATTATGATGGTGAAGATGAAGAGCAAGAAACTCCATTTGGTGGTATTAATGAAAATCAACCCCTTTTAAAAAAGATGAAAGAAAAAGAAGAATCTAAAGATGAAATAAAAGTGAAATATCCGCGTCCAAAATTTCAAAAATTTTTAACATATCTCAAAGATATAGGACAAGGAATAAAATTACCCACCATTAAATTACCAGGTAGAAGTAATGCGGCTGAATATGTTCTTAGAGATGGAGAATTTAGAAATTATAAAACAGGAGCTAAACTTCCTGATGGGCAATTAAAAAATGCTTTAGGGCCAAGAGCAGAAGAAATTGTGGAAAAAAATAATCGTGAGATTAAAAAGATGAAAGAATTACAAAACAAAAATAGGGAGGAGAAAAAATTCATTAAGGATAAGCCCTTAAAAACGCCAGAGGAAACATCTAGAATAGAGACTTTAGATGAAGAATTTGATGATCGTAATGATGAAATTACCAAACTAGAGGTTGAGAGTGAGAAAATCTTGGAAAGAATGCCATTACGAGAACGAATTAAAGATATATTCAAAAAACATGGATTTACAGTATTTGCAGTTTTAAGCGCTGTTGGTTTAGTAATTGGGGTTATAGTTTCTAATCTTTCAAAAGGTTTATCAACATTAGGTAGGGGGTTGGGAAATGGATTAAAAACTATAGGTAAAAAATTAGGTGAAATATTGCCAGGAATGGTTGGAGCAATAGTTAGCTTTCTTTTCAAAACAGCTGGCGAGGTTATTAGATTTTTAGGAAAGAATGCTTGGCTTTTGATAATGGCTGTTGTTTTATATTTTGTGGAAAGTATAAAAAAGAAGAGAAAGTAGGTCTAAAGATATCATGTTGAGTAGTAAAACATATGGAAGATTACAACAAGATTTATCCTCAACTACCTAATAATAATTTTCAAACACAAGGAGGAGATAATGTAATTAACTTCAGATTACAAAAATCAAGCGAAGTATTACAAAATCTTGAGAAAGAAATTAAACATCACGAAGAAGTAAGGAAAAAATATAATAGAGCTAGAGGAATATGTACAAAAATTAGTGTTTCTGGTGGTTTGATTTCAGTTATCCTATCTGCGAGTGGTTTGACTACATCTCTCACTGGTTTTGGTGTTATTGTTGGTGTTCCTTTGGGGGTTGTGGGTGGAGTTTTTGGTGGGTTGTCTGTTGGATTTGGTTTTGCTTCTAAAAAACTTTCAAATAAAGTTAGTAAACACGAACAAACCGCCGCAATTGCAAAATCAAAATTAAACACAATTAACGATTTAGTTTCAAAAGCTTTGAAAGATAATGTTATATCTGATAAAGAATTTTCTATAATTTTAGCAGAATTGGAAAAGTTTCAAAAACTAAAACTTGAAATACGACAAAAATTTAGAAAAGACGTAGAAAAAAACTTGGATATGTCTGTGATAAGGAGGGAAGTTCGCGAAAATCTATTAAAAGAACTTACCGGACATTAAAAATTTCATATGAGAGAACCGATGTTGGTTGTAATTGTTTTGCGGGAATTAGAAGAGAGGTTAATTAAATTTACATCTTATTCTAGATCTAAAGATCAGATTAATTGAAACACAAAGAATAAGATGTTATTAGACGATTTCAATAATCAATATCCAAATGTTAACCTTGATAAATTTACATTTATTAATGATTCATTTGGTGGATATATTAAATGGAAAATTAATGGGGTAACAGTTATGTCTGATGATGATCCTTCTGGAAAAACATGGACTGATGATCTTTCTAATAATTTGAAAACCCAATTATGGAAAGATTTAGGCTTAGAAAAGAAACCTAAAGTTGACTCGTTTCCAAATAGTTTATCAAATACAAAGCAATCTTATCCAATACCTGCTATTAAATTTGACGACTTTACAACTGATGTAACAAAAACTTTAACCAATCTAGATATATATGTTTCAGATAAAGATCATTTTATCATGCCAATGAAAAATGTATTTAAAAATCAAACCGCGGGACTTACTAGCGGTAAAGAAGCTAGAGCTTGGTTGAGTAAACCAAATATTAATCACTGGCCACAGCAGTTAAACATGGCGGTTTGGTGTGCAACATCTGGATGCGGTGTAAGTTTAAATGATAGTTTTAATTACCCAAAAGTTATTAGAAGTTTTTTTATATTTCACATTTACTTTACAATAAGAAGAATATTATATGAATTATCTATACCATTTCCTGAAGAAAAAACTTTTTCTTTAAAAAATAATCCATACAACAAAAATGCTTATAATCGTTTATGCGCAGAATTTGGCTTAAGCAATAATCAAGATTATAAAGGATGGAATAAACCTTTAGCTGATTTTAGATGGAAAGGAGGAGCAAATCATGGTGTTGGGGATGTATTCATTGATTATGGAAAAGGATACATAGACTCCGAAAAAGTTCCTGGAAGCTTTAGTGCACAAGCAAAAGGTGGTGGAAATCAAGATGTTAGAATTGTAAGAGCTTATGATACAGAAGCTAATATATGGCCAAGCAGTTCAAATAGATTTTCAGATGATGGTGGAAAGAAAATAGATGGAAATTTAATATCTATGCTTCGAAATGATTACTTTGTTGATTTTCAATATGCTTGGTTTATACCTAAATCTGGATATGGATTAACAAATGCTGGATTAGGAAGAATAAATAGATCGATTGAGGCTTTTGTTTATTGCGTTTTGGGAGCCCAAGTTAATACTAGGAGTTCAATTATTGGTAATGGAGGAGGGGCAATTAATACTCGGCAAAATTTCATAGATTTATTTGAAAGCTCTGTGATTAAAAATGATATTGCAAATTCAAATAAAAGATATCAAAAAACGCTTCATGATTCAAAAGCGCGGCTTGATTTTGCTATAGCTCCTGGTGTTTTGTTGATGCCAAGCAATTTAATTATAAATACAGAAAGCGTTATTGGATACAATAATTATCTGCAAACAGCAACAAAAGATATGAAATTTGGGGTAAATAATTCAATAAATGTTAAAACAAAAACAGTTGGAATAACCCATAGTTTAGGAACATCAAAGGTTTTATTAAATACTAATGCTCGGCTGAGTAAAAATATAAAACCCAAATTAAATATCAATGAATCAAACAATAGCGATGAAGTTAGTAATACAGAAACATCTTCTCATCAAAATACTCTTATTGTTTTAATGTTTGCTGGAGGATTATTATCTTGGTTTTTATTTCGATAATATTTTGATTATAAAAATCTAAAAATGTAATCAAAACAAAATATTTAAACTAAAAACCCAATGCAACAAAATCCATTTTTATCATATTTAACTGCTTTTATTTCAACATTAATTTTATCGCCTATTCCAATTTTGTTATTATTATTTTCATATGAATGAAAAACATCATTAAACTTATAATCTTTTAAATAAATATGTGGAATTAAAATCTTCATTTTTTCAAAAACCTAAATAAAAATACCTTCTTCATAAACCCCACATACTACGCCATCAACTTTTTGTTTAATTTTTGGTTTATATGTTTTTGCTTCAAATTTTAAAACAAAAAAAGTATTTTCATTATCTACAATTTTTATTATACGATTTACTGAAATAATATATCCGTATTCTTTATCAAATTCGCCAAACATTGCTTTATTAATTGTTTTTAAAAGATGATTCATAATATTTTTATCTAAATATTTGGGTTCAAGAAATATACGCCTTTGAAGTATATTAGTTTCCATTTTCTTAATTTTTATAAATAATCTAAAAACTAATATAATTTAATCAAAAATATGTTCAGCATTACAATGTATGATTCTGAAACTAGGGTTTAATTAGATCCTCCAATGAAACACGTTAGCGAATTACAACTTTTAGATTGTAATATTAAAACAAAAAGATCAATAACCTTAAGAAATCAAGAAAAAATAACTGATGAACAAGATAAGCCTTTAGTAATATTTAATCCAGGAACATATTCCATAAATGATATAAAAATATTAATTGAGCTCAGTGAAAAGGGTAAAAATATAACAATGATTATCGGAGATAATTTTGCTTACATAATCAACAATAAAACAATTAACATTAAATTTAGCCAGGGTTTGCAAAATTCTTTAGGGGTGCCGGAGATTTTATTTAAAATACATCAAATAGATATAACTATAAAAGAACCTTTGAGACTTTTATGCAGCATAGTTGATAATAGAATGTCATACACAAATAAAGGTAAAAATGGAGATCTTGTAAAAATACAACCATCCCAATTGCTAGCAAACATTCCATCAAAAGATTACCCATCTATTCCAATTAGAAAGTATGACAACATGATTAATCACTTTGATTTAACCATTTTAGACACTGATTGGAAAAGGTTTTATCTAAACGGAGAATCCGTAACTTTTAGTTTAAGATTTAAATAAATTTTGTTATGTAACCATTTATTGGGTTATATAACATAAAATTAAACTTTGTATTACTAATTATTTAAAGATACTACTTTCATACCCTCAAACATATTTCTATTGGGCGGTGAGATAGAAAAACAAGAAGATATACCTTCATTTACATGTTTTTGTATTTTTTCGTAAAACTTATTTTTATCTCTAATTACTATATTAAAACTAATCTCAAATGAATTAATAAATATTTCTAAATTACTATTAATTTCTCTTTCATTATTAACTTTAATTGCTTTTTCAAAATACTCTTTATCAAAATTAATATCTTCCTCAATTTTATGCAACTTTACTCCGTTTGTAGTAAATTCTCTAGCATACAATCGTCCGCCTCTCATTACTGGTTGACTATCCCCCAATAGATAACAAATTTTAAAACCAAAAAATACACACTTATCTGATTCAAAATTATTTGGATTAATATTTGTTGCAATAATCATTAAATTATCATTCTCTTTTATACAAATTGATAAATCTTTACTTGCTTCATCAAAGAAATCTTTTAAACACTTTTTTTCTTTATTATCGTATTTAATAGTTAAAAATTTTATATTCATCTTTTTTTATTTTATAATTTATATTTTTTTCTTTAAATCAATTTTTATTTTTTCTACATTCTTTACAAGAAGCTTTTTGTTTATTATGTATACATATTTGTGATCCTCCGCATTCTTTACATTGTTGTTTTTGTTTATTGTGTTCACATATTTGTGATCCCCCACATTCTTTACAACGATATTTATATTTATTATGCTTACAATTATGTCCGTTACAATCATTACAAAATTTTTTTAATTTACCATGATCACAAATAATTTTACTAATAGAGGTAACTTTTTCAATTAAATTAGTAATTTCCTCATCTTTAAATTTTTTAATTTCATCAATTAACTCTTTTTTACTCATTTTTGATCTTCCTTTAATTTCTAGATCTTTCGCTATTAATTTTAATTCAAAAGTATATAAATCTCTTAATTTTTCCATTTAGATTTTTTTGTTAAATATTGGACGTCTTTAAATCAATTTTTTTATCTTTACAAAACACCCTAACTTTGTTATGTAACACTTATTTGCGTTATATAACATAATTTTTTTATTTTTCACACCACGTACAAAACCATCTTTGTTTTCCATGAATACATATTCCTCTCCCATTACATTCTTTACATTGATACCTCCTTCGTTTATGCTCACAAATACTACCACCATTACATTCTTTACAGCGTGATTTCTGTTTATTGTGTTCACATATTTGTGATCCATCGCATTCTTTGCAAAAATATTTTATTTTATCATGAATACACTTATAATTATTAGTTTTTAGTTGTGTTATATATTCGGTTATAACATTTTCTAAATCTTCAATGGGCCTTTGTGGGGTTACAACATTTTCTAAAGCTTCAATAAGTTGCGCTCTTCGCAACCTATAATATCTTGGTATCCCCCGCTCTTTAGCGAGGAGTTTAAGTTCTTTCACGTTTTTATCTTCCATGTTTATCAAATCATTTTAATCCTTTAAATCTATTTTAGAATTCAATTTTTTTTATAAAACCTCTGATAAAATTAGCTTAAACTTAAATTGGCCCAAAACCTGAAATCACTAACAAAATCTTTGTCAAAATTAGCTTATAACCAAAATTGTGGGCTTTGTTTTAGGCTTGGTGTTAGGCTTGGTGTGGGCTTTGTGTCGGGCTTTGTGTTAGTATTGGTATAGGCTTTGTATAGGCTTGGTGTGGGCTTTGTGTCGGGCTTTGTGTTAGTATTGGTATAGGCTTGGTGTTAGGATTGGTGTGGGCTTTGTATAGGCTTTTGTATAGGCTTTGTATAGGCTTGGTGTTAGGATTGGTATAGGCTTGGTGTTAGGCTTGGTATAGGCTTTGTATAGGCTTGGTGTTAGGATTGGTATAGGCTTGGTATGGGCTTTGTGTTAGGATTGGTATAGGCTTGGTATGGGCTTTGTGTCGGGATTGGTATAGGCTTGGTATGGGCTTTGTGTTAGGATTGGTATAGGCTTGATATGGGCTTTGTGTTAGGATTGGTATAGGCTTGATATGGGCTTTGTGTTAGGATTGGTATAGGCTTGGTATGGGCTTTGTGTTAGGATTGGTATAGGCTTGGTATGGGCTTTGTGTTAGGATTGGTATAGGCTTGGTATGGGCTTTGTGTCGGGCTTTGTGTCGGGATTGGTATAGGCTTGGTATGGGCTTTGTGTTAGGATTGGTATAGGCTTGATATGGGCTTTGTGTTAGGATTGGTATAGGCTTGGTATGGGCTTTGTGTCGGGCTTTGTGTTAGGATTGGTATAGGCTTGATATGGGCTTTGTGTCGGGCTTTGTGTCGGGCTTTGTGTTAGTACGCTCGCTAATGAAATCACTATCAAAATCTTTGTCAAAATTAGCTTAAAAGCTAAATTGTCTCAAAACCCGCTTTTTTCATCTACTTTTGTTATCAGTAAATCACTTAATTAATGAACGAACTGATTGTCTATGCCATAAATTAGATAAGTTCAAACATTACATCTTACCTGTAATTAACTTTTTTCTAGGTGACTTGAGCATAAAAGTATAGCATTCCACCTTTGTTTTGGTTCATGAGGCTTGCAGTTCAATTGGAAATATAATGAATGCAAGGCAACAGTTTTTCTATCAGTCACTTCTTCAAATACAAAATGTTTTTTCAACAGGCTATGAAAACTTGCTCTTACTTGCAAGGAGTCTGCAACAGCAATTTCAACAATATGCTTGCATAATCCCCAGTAGATTCCCTTATCAGTATAGTGAGGAAGCTTGTACAATTGATTGTGAAGCTAGAAACATTTACCCACTTGATGCACCAAATAACTTGATACCAGTCAGAGTTATTGGGGATGGAAATTGTTTGTTTAGATCATTCAGTGTTCTTATTTTTGGAAATGAGACAAGCCACATTGAAATGCGTGCTAGGGCTTCTGTGGAGTTGATTTGCAATACAGAATACTACCTTAACGAGGAGCATTTATTTCATTCAAATTCTAGTCAAGCCATATTTTGGATAGCACACTATTCCAGTTCAGCTGCTGATTTGTATTTAAATATGAATGTTAGAAGTAACCAGTTGAAAGTGTTATGGAACTGTATCCAACAAGCTCTTGTGTTAAATTCATGGGTTGGCATGTGGCACATTTGTGCTCTTGCTTCAGTCACACAGTCATGTGTTAGAAGCATTTACCCAGCGGAAAGTGTGCAAATCAATCGGGTTAGCCAAGTAAGAAATGTTCTAAATGTTACCATATTTCCAAGAATTCAAAATGCATCTCTGGAATTGTGCTCAGTTATGTAAAGTCGAGTTGGTACAACTCATGGTTTGTGGCAACCAAATCATTTTGTTCCCTGTCTTCAGACTTTACAGGAACGTATGTCAGAGACTAGGCAAACCACAAAACAGCCACCTAAGCCTTTTGAAAACTGCAGTACTACAAGGAAACATAAAATGAGGCCTCTCAGAAGCAATAACGATAACAATAACGCATTTCCTCAATTCAAAGCAAATCAAAGGAAATCACCACTGGGTATAGATGAAATTGTTACATCATTCAACAGTGAGCATTCTGATAGAAATTCAGTAAATATCAAAAAAGCCAACCACAAGAGAGAGAAAAAGAATGAGTACTATCGGAATAAAAGAGTAAATGAAAGTCAAGAAGAAAAAGCTTCACGACTATACAAACGAAGAGAGGCTGATAAAGTGAGAAAACAAGCAAGGGTGAAACATGACCTGTCACCAGTTCAATTGTTCTTAAAGTCAGTAAGTGGTATTGCAGTTTTGTTCTGTGTGTTATGTCTGAAATTTAGCTACCCAGACAGCTTTCATTATGTTGCACAAGACAGTGCAATGTTAAGTGAAGTACATGATTTCATTGATGAATGTTCAAATGGGTCTATCAGAAAAATTCCACTATGTCAATCATGCTTTGTCTCATTGAAGAACTTTAAAATGCCTCCTTGTAACATGTTTAATAGGCTTGATGCAAGAAGTGTACCATCTGTTATGGAAAACTTAACATTCATGGAGAAATGTTTTATAGCTCAAATCCATGTTTTTATGACAGTTCTGTCTCTTCCTGCCGGTGGACAATATGCACAAGACGGACTTTGTATCAATTTTCCAGTGGATTTTCAAGAGCTTTACCAAGACCTTGACTGTCAAAATGATAAAGACATTATAATAGTTAGGCCAGCTTCCTCAACTGCATCAGAAAATTCACAGATCAGCATAGAAAATGTTGTTTGAAAGACAGTATTACAAAATTGTTTGATGTGGTTAAAGAAACATAATAGACACTATTCCAACATTGATATTTCAATGTGCACTGCTAAAATAACACATCTTCAACCAGAAATGTTAGAATCCTGTAAACAAGCTTCCTTAGCACAAGTAAGCTTTACAGCAACAAATTATGTTCCAAAAAAAAGCACACTATCATCACTGATAACGAAGTCATCAGAGCTTCCAGTAGTTTGTCTCAAAAAACAAAAAACAAAACCAGCTAACATGTTCAGTGAGATTGAAATAGAGGAAGTGGCATTTCCTTGGCTATTCCCATATGGTGCAAATGGGTTAAAAACAAACAGGAAACCAACTATTTCAGTTCTCCAGTACTTTCAAAATTGATTGCTTGGCAAAGAGAATAGATGGAGAAAAAATGCAACATACATCTTTTGGGCATTGAATATGTATGAACAGCACAAACTGCAAGAATGCATATCAATTGCAGTGAGAAAAAGTAGTATGTGTGCCCAAGGGGCAATCAAAAAGCCACAATTCTAACCAAAAGTTTTCACTTGATCGCAATATCATTGACAACTCATATACCTTTATTAGACAAATAAGGGGAACTGCAGGCTACTGGAAAAATGTTTTGCAAAACTTACTTGCAAAAATAAGAACACTTGGACCTCCCACATGGTTTCTTACTCTAAGTGCAAATGAGTTACACTGATCTGATCTCATGTCATTTCTGCAGTCTGATACAACCTCTAACATCGCAAAAGATTCTGTAAACTCGGCAAAACTTGTGAGAGAAAATCCAGTCATGGTGGCACAGCATTTTGTCAAACGTTGGAGATCCCTTTTCAAACATGTTATCTTGAATGGTAAAGAGGGAGCACTTGGTGAAGTAACTGACTACTTTGTTAGAGTAGAATTTCAGAATAGAGGAAGTCCTCATTTACACATTTTTTTGTGGATAAAAGATGCTCCCAACCTTGCATCAGCAGAAGGGAAAAAGCAGTTTCCACAATTCATAGATCAGTGTGTCATCTCAAATTCCGAACAAGACACAAGACATTGTCTTGAACAGCTTAGTTACAACTCTTCAAAATCATCACCATACAGAAACTTGTCGAAAGGGTAAATCACTGTGCCGTTTTAATTTTCCAAGGCCACCATCAGTCGAGACCAAAATAAAACCAAATATCAATCCCATTGCTTCCAAATCATTCTATGAAACAGGAAGAAAACCAGAAGAGGCCTGGGTAAACCCTTACAATCCAACCATTTTACAAGCATGGAAAGCAAATATGGACATCCAGTTTGTGGGTTCAGTATTTGCAATTGCCTTTTATGTTTGTTCCTATCTTTGCAAAACTGAACCAGCAAGACTAAGAAAAGCAGTTAATGACATTATTAATAAATTAAAGACCGATTGTGGGTTTTCCAAGAGAAAACAGCTTTCCAAGCTAGGAACAGTGATCTTATCATCACGTGAAATAAGTGCTCAAGAGGCTGCATTTCGCCTGACTGGCCTTCCGCTAACTGACTCGTCAAGAGCAACGGTTTATGTCAATGCAAGAACACCAAACAAACGTGTTCGCATCTTAAAACCACCAGTTCAAAAGATAGGTACATCTATATTAAATAATAGCAGTTTTGTGGATGGACTACCAGAAAATTATGCAAAAAGACCAAATGAAGACTTTTTCAAGAACATGTCTGTTGCAACATTTGCGAGCTGGTATACCTGGTGTGCAAATTCAAATGAAGCAGTAAATGAACAAGGAATAGAAAATTCAAAGAAGCAACCAAGATTCATGCTCCAGAATAAGAAAGCAATAAGGCAAAGAACTAAACCTGCTTGCCTTAGAACACCCTACCTAAGTCCATTAAAAGATGGTGATGACTATTATTATATGTTTTTATTTCTGTTTGTGCCATGGAGAGATGAAAATGAACTAATTTACCCTTACAAGACTGCTAGACAAGCATTTGATAACAAAAAAGAACATTTTGAGATGTCTGTAGCTCAATTTTCTGACTTAGCAGAAGAACTAGAGAGAGCAGTTCAAAATTTGCGAATAGTGATGGCTGAAAATGCAGATGAAATAATGGCTTCTCTCATCCCAAACACAACTCACAATGCCGCTAATGAGCTTGTAAGTGACACAGGAGCTGAACCTTGGCAAGAGCTAATCAAAATCAGAAACAATGACTCAGATGACAATATTGATAAAAATGACGTCTCTGATAATGACCATCAGTGGAAAACTCTTAGTTTATATACAATGACTGACAAAGATTTTACAATAGCCATATCACAGTTAAGTGATGAGCAAAGGAAAGTATTTAATTTGTTAGTATCTCATATTCAGAAAAGAAAAAGATATGACCAGGGTGAACTAGCCGAAAAGCCAAATCCCCTGTTTTTGTTTGTGACAGGGCCAGGGGGAACAGGAAAATCCTTCTTAATTTCTGTCATAAATGAGTACCTCTTAAGAGCTTCTTATCACAATAGTATGACAGTAATAAAGACAGCACCTACAGGGGTTGCAGCATATAATATTCAAGGGGTAACTCTTCACAGGGCATTAATTTTTTTTTGTTTGCCAGTGACTCACAAAAACCAAAAAGTTGATTATACTAGTCTGACTGCGGAGCGTCTACAACAACTGCGTAACTTATACCAAAATTTATCAACTATTATCATTGATGAAATAAGTATGGTAAGCTACAAGATTTTAAAACAAATTCATTTGAGGCTCTTGGACATACTGTAAGAGACTGTCATGAGTCAATGCATCCATTTGCAGACGTAAACATTCTGGCTTTTGGTGATTTTTTTCAGCTCAAACCAGTCATGGCTCAATATCTATTTACTGAACAACAATGCCCATTTCATCTTTGGAGAGACTTATTTCAGATTCAAAATTTAACAGAAAATCATCGGCAAAAAGGAGATTTGGAATATGCTCAACTGCTAAGTAGAGTCAGAACTGGGCAACAAAATGGAAGGGATGTTGCCCTGCTTAAATCAAGATTAAATGTACATTTAAGTGACAAAGACTTTGACACGGCATTGAGAATATTTCCAACTAATGTGCAATGTGATGAATACAACAGTGAAAGACTACAAATTCTTCTTCAGGCCACTTCTCAAAAGGCCTTTATAGTGAAAGCAGAAGATATTCTTTTGAGCAGCAATAAAATTCAGCCATATGAATCAGAAGAAATGTTTCTTCCTCAACATGAGCAAGATTGTGGTGGACTACCACACTCAGTAGAACTTGCAATAGGAATGCGTGTACTGCTTATAAAGAACATTGATCTGTTAATAGGCTTAGTAAATGGTGCAATTGGAACTATTATGCACATCCAACTTCCTGGAGTAGTAAATTAAAGAGTAGAAAGTAATCACACAATGCCTCAATCAGTGTCAGTGAACTTTGATGCTTCAAAAACTGTTACATCTGGTGACAAAGTGTTAGAAGTTCAACCAGTGACAACCAAATTCTTTGGCTTAAGCAATTCAGTTTGGCAAAGAACACAATTACCACTGAAGCCATGCTGGGCTGCAACAGTACACAAAGTTCAAGGTCTCACGCTGTCAAGAGCTGTTGTTGATGTCGGGGAAGCAGTTTTTCAGGCTGGCATGGCATATGTTGCTCTGAGCAGAGTAAAATTACTTCAAGGACTTTCTTTGACTGCACTCTGCGAAAAGAGAATATTTGCATCAGAAATAGTGAAACAATACTATACCCTTCACACCTTGCAATAAACATAAATCCAGTAAACTGTCAAATCAGACTGCAAAACTCAAATTAAATAATATTTCCTAATTAATCATAACCAATTAAGCTGTCAAATACATTAATTGAAACTTTCCAATGACGTATAACTTAGTAACAATCTTTCTTAAGAACAATTGGTACATATTTTGCTAGATTGAAATTCTACACAATTAATTACCTAGAGTACATTATATATGTACAGGGTGTATGTCCATGTAACTACAGAAACTAAATAAATGCAATATCCATGTACTTTATTTTTGTCCTTTTTAACAGGTCTGTTGCACCGAAAAAAAAAGTGACTAAGGTAAATTTTACAAAAAAATTCATTACAAATACATTAAAAGTACATTTCTGCAATCAATGTAGTAATGGTATCACAAAAAACATGTTCAATGTAATATATTATGTGTTTACACATGAGAATATCGAGTGCAGGTCTAAATTGAAAAAAGTATGTAAAAACATAAAAACATGAGTTTTTTCAGGCCTTAATTTCACACCTGCTTAAGTTGTGTACTTAACTGCGATGATCAAAATCCAGTCTTGTTCACCTGTACTTCATTCAAAGACTAATATAACTTAGGTAAAGGCAATTGCAGCAGCACTGCATTGTTACAATAGGCAAATATAAAACCTACTGAAGCGTAGTGTTCCCTATCTTAAGTGCATCAGGTAGTGCTACAGTATTTTATCATTGTATGGACAAGTAAATACATGACATTATGTACATCAAAAATTTATATAATTGAATATAACATACGTTCAAATCATGCAAACATTTTAAACAGCAACAATATGCAACCATACAGCTATAAAAACCTTAATTTCCATTTTCAGTCACACTGATGTTACTTCTACGAGTTCAGTAATTGTTATTATCCATTTGTGAACTTGATAATAGGCATCAACAAGTGGAAAATTTCTGAGTAAAGGTAAGGCAAAACCAATGGTGTTAAGTGGAATTTCATTAATGTGGTCACCAACAAGTGACAAAAGTCTGATCATAATTTATTAAGTTGAGTTGTGTGCAATCTAATTAAGGTCATTTATATTATACGTCAACAGGCAGTACATACAGTAAAGTTGATGTGTCTCCTATGACCCCAACTGACATCAGTAAGTATAACATGTGACTTACAGTAGTTGCTTTTCTTTTCATCCCACACCATGCCTCACACTACTTGCTTTATACTGAAACCTCAATATTTGACATCCTCAGGTATAGGCAACGAAATATTTCCTATACAGTCATTTAAATATAATATTGTTGCATACATTTTTACCAGATACTACAGTAATGGCACTGAGAATATGGGTCCACCAGCTATCAGCACCTCCGAATCATGTAAGTCAATAAGCTGCATGCTATTTATAGAGCTCTGCTGTTTCTTTTCCCAATAATGTCTGTATTGTGGTATGTCATATTTATCAACCAGAGGTTATTTTTTTCCAATATACTCCATTGTATTGTAGTCTGGTACATAAACATGTATCTCATCCTAAAAATAGTTATTTCTTGGTAACTTTAGGCCTGAATAACATCAAGAATAATAAACCATCACCGCCATTGCTACTTCTGGTACTGAAAACAGAACTGAAAGATACAGCTGCCACCAAACTCCTGGAGATAACTGCCACTGATAGACAAGCTAAGGCAAGGTTACTTGCCTGGGCAAGCATTGCCAATTTTTTCCATACTAAAATCAAAGAGAAAGAAGCATATCTGTTTAAAAATACTCTGGTAAAAGCCACCCCCACAAGATATTTAAAAGCAGACATGATACCATTTGATATAACTTTAAATTCTGGAGCCACTGTTTCTCCCAAGAAAGCAAACATCCAGATACCCAAGCCAAATTTTACCAAGCTTGACACCTTGCATTCAATGATCAATCGGAGAACAAACCTCAGAGCCATAATTATAGATTACGATGAATCTATGACAAATGTGTCACTGCAAAGTGGGTCAGTTGCAACTAAGAGAGAGTTAACTATAGCAGACAACACAGGGTTTAAAATACAAGCCACTTTATGGGGTATAACAGCCAATACTTTTAGACCACAATTAGGACAGGCAGTAGTAGTGTTATGCGGGGTTTAGCGCAAAAATTTAATCAAGGATTTATCAGGATTTTTATTAAGGATTTCATCAAAAAATTAATAAAGGGTTTAGCGCAAAAATTTAATCAAGGATTTATCAGGATTTTTATTAAGGATTTCATCAAAAAATTAATTAAGGGTTTGACGCAAAAATTTAAGGATTTCATCAAAAAAATTCTAACGCAAAATTCAAAAAAAATCTTTAGGAGAAAAAAAAAATTTAATTTGTGGTTTAAAGAAATATAAATAGTAAGTAAAGATGGACAAGAATACAGTCAAACAATTGAAAGAACTCGCCAAAGAGCGAGGTATTAAAAGATATTCTAAAATGCGTAAAGCTCAACTCATCGAAGCGTTGGGTAATATAGACACTACTAGACCTAACCCCTTACCTGATCATATCCCAACACCACAACCTCAACCAATCCCAACCCCTAGAAAAAATATCCCAACACCACAACCTCCACCAATCCCAAACCCTAGAAAAAATATCCCCAACCAGACACAAAGACCCATCCCTAAAACAACGAACAAAACTTTTAGTTGGACAAAGAATAAGAAATTTAAAGTGGTAGACCGAGTTAAGTTTTATGAATCGCTTACGGATCTCAACAATAAAAATATTCCCAACCAACCACAAAGACCCATCACAGCCCCCAGAATTAATATACCCAACCAACCGCAAAGACCCATCCCTAAAACAACGAACAAAACTTTTAGTTGGACAAAGAATCAGAAATTTAAAGTGGTAGACCGAGTTAAGTTTTATGAAGCGCTTACGGATCTAACCAATAAAAATATCATCAAACTTACTAATAACAGACCAACTCAAACTAGAAGAGAGGTAAATATATCTGAGAGAGTGAGAGATGAATTGAAGGAAAAATATTTCACTCCAAAAGAATATCAATCAGCGTTGAAAAGTTATCTGAAAACCTATAGGATTGATGGGCAGAAAGGATATGATGAAAAGATGTTCATGGCTAATATCAAACCAAAAGTTATAGATCTCAATAATAAGCAAAAGAAACTAGTAAAGGAGAAATTTACCTTAGCGTGTAAGTTCATAAAAGAAAATCCTGATACTGGAAAGATCGATGAAGAAACAATCCCCTTTAATACCGAACAACCAGAAATTGTTACTGAATCAACCGATTTATCAGACTTATTCGATACAATGACAAATTACCAGCTTGAATTATTAGAGAAATTTAAAAAGAACAAATCCGGTTGGGTATTCGATCATGTGGAATACTTTGATATATACATCGACCCATTTCAACCACTTTCTGGAAGTTCCTATATTCCACTACCATCAAAATTAGCATCCAAGAAAGCAATTATCAACGTTAAGAATGAGAACGATCAGGAGTGTTTCAAGTGGGCAGTAACATCTGCTGTGTTTCCAAGGAAGAAAGACTCACAAAGACTAAACAAACAAATGAGAGAAAACTCTAAGAAGTTCGACTGGTCAGGAATAGAGTTCCCCGTTTCACTAAGAGAGATTGATAAGTTTGAAAAGCAAAACCCCTATGCGATTAACGTCTTAGAATATAAAGGTGATGTACGCCCTCTAAGAATAAGTAAGAAAAAAGCTCATATGATCGAATTAATTCTAATATCGAACGATGAAACAAAACACTACTGCTGGATAAAGAATATAAATAGATTGTTAGATTCACAAGTTAGTAAACATAAATCTAAGATGCACTTTTGTCATAGATGTCTCAACTCATTCCACTCCAAAACCTCATTAGAAAAACATATCGAATACTGCGAAACAAACGAAGAAGTTAAAATTGTGATGCCTGTAGATAAATATGGAAATCCTCGTTATATTAAATTCAATAATTATAACAGAAAAATGAGACAACCCTTTGTTGTATATGCAGACTTTGAGTGCACACCAGAGAAAATACACACCTGCTCTCCAGATGAAAGTAAAAGCTTTACTAAACAATACCAGAAGCACAAACCATCTGGATTCTGTTATTACATCAAGTGTTTTGACGACAAAATATTTCCACCCAAGCTTGTACGACACACTGCTAAATCCCCAGACGAAGATATAGCACAGATATTTGTAGATAAATTAGAGTCAGATATTAAGGAAATTTACAATAGGTTCAAATTCCCTAAGAAAGTTAAGAAGACTAAAAAGGATAAAATCGACTATGAAAATGCTACTCACTGCCACATCTGCGAGGGTGAATTAGGAGAAGATAAGGTATTAGACCACTGTCATCTTACAGGAAATTATAGAGGAGCAGCTCATAACGAATGCAACTTAAATTATAAGATTCCAAAGTTCTTTCCAGTAATCTTTCACAACCTATCTGGATATGATTCACATTTATTTATCAAGAATCTCGGTACAACAAAAGGTAAAATAAACTGCATACCTAATAATGAGGAAAAGTATATTTCTTTCACAAAACAGATTGTAGTTGACACCTTTACAAACAAGGAAGGTAAGCATGTTGATGTGAAGCGAGAGATCAGATTCATAGATTCATTTAAATTTATGGCAACCAGCCTTGACAGCTTAGTTGATAATCTTACTAAATGCGGAAAGTGTAAGAATTGTCTGTTAGCTGAAAAGTGTATTTCTCCAACAGATAAGAAAATAGATGAAACGAAAAATTATTTTGGAGATATGACGTATATGATGTTGAGAAAAGGTGTATTTCCATATGATTGGTTTGATAGCTTTGATAAACTTAACGCAACACAACTTCCACCAAAGGAGGCATTCTACTCAAAGCTTAATGACACAGACATAACAGAAGACAACTATCAACATGCTCAAAAGGTGTGGGAAACCTTCAATATGAAAACAATGAGGGAATATCACGACCTATATCTTGAGTCAGATGTACTCCTGTTAGCTGATGTCTTCGAGAACTTTAGAGATGTTTGTCAAAAGAATTATGATCTAGACCCTGCTTGGTACTACACAGCGCCTGGTCTAGCTTGGGATGTAGCTTTAAAGTTAACGAAAGTGAAGTTGGAGTTGTTAACTGATATTGATATGCTACTTATGGTTGAGAAAGGCGTTCGAGGGGGTGTATCTATGATCTCTACTAGATATGGTAAAGCTAACAACCCCTACATGACCAACTTTATTTCTAACTTAACCATAAAGTATATCGAATATCTCGACGCAAACAACTTATTTGGTAGTGGAATGAGTAAACCACTCCCTACTCACGGTTTTAGATGGATGACTGACCAAGAGCTTACAGACTGGAAAAATATCCCATGCATACTAGAGGTTGATTTGGAATACCCAACTCACCTTCATGATTTACATAACGACTATCCACTAGCTCCAGAGAGACTTGTCGTTAATAAGGTTGAGAAATTGATTCCAAACCTCAATGATAAGGTAAAGTATGTTGTTCACCACGAGACCCTAAAAGTTTATAAAAGTCTTGGATTAAAAGTCACTAATATTCATAGGGGTATAACATTTGAAGAGTCTGAATGGCTAAAGCCGTACATCGATTTGAATACCAACCTCAGAGCTAAAGCATCTAACGACTTTGAGAAAGATTTCTTCAAGCTGATGAATAACTCTGTCTTTGGAAAAACCATGGAAAATATCAGAAAAAGGGTGGATGTACGATTGGTTACTAATGAAAAAGATGCGAAAAAATTAATATCAAAGCCAAACTATCAGCATCGCACCATCTCTGGTGATAATCTAGTAGCCATCCACGTGAAGAAAACAAAGTTGGTATTCAATAAGCCTGTTTACTTAGGTATGTGCATTCTGGATCTAAGTAAAACAATAATGTACGATTTTCACTATAATTACATCAAACCTAAATATGGTGAAAGGGCTAAATTGTTGTTTACAGATACGGACAGTCTTGCCTATGAGATAGAAACAGAAGATTTTTATAAGGATATCAATCCAGATGTAAAATCCATGTTTGATACTAGTAATTATCCTAAAGATCATCCGTCAGGTATAGAGACAGGTGTAAATAAAAAAGTAATCGGTATGTTTAAAGATGAAGCTGGTGGAAAGATAATTGAAGAGTTTGTTGGTCTACGTGCTAAACTTTACAGCTACAAGATGCATAATGGAAAAGAGATAAAAAAGGATAAAGGGGTAAAGACATCAGTCGTAAAAAAGACCATATCCTTTGATGATTATAAGAGATGTCTATTCAATAAAGAACAACAGATGAGAAAGATGAATGTAATAAGAAGTCATAAGCATGATGTTTACACTGAGACGGTTAACAAAGTTGCACTGTCTGGTGATGATGACAAGAGAATCATTTGTGAAGATGGCATACATACTTATGCATACGGACATTATCTTTTCAAAACAGAATTAGGTGGGAGTTCAGTGTCATCTGGTACAACTTGAAGTTCTTCCCTCACAAAACCACGCCTCGGTCCATCAAGTAAATAATACAAAACTGGTTGATTAGGTGACATCACACTACGTGACATATCAAAAACTTTCAAACTCCAGATGGGATCCGTAGCTCGTCTTCGTTCTCCACCCTCAAGTTCGCCCGGAGCTAATAGATATCTAACCCTAACCCCAAGCGGTAGTCTCACCTCATCAAGTCCAACAACTCGCTTATAATTTGGAGGATCAATGTCAACTTCTTTCAATCTAATAGCTTTTACAGGCTCTTTACCAGTAAGGCGTGTAGGTTGACTATTCAAAGTTTTCAAAATGGTTGGCAATCGTTTTACCCATACTCTAGATCGATCATCACTAATCATTTCTTGAGCATATTGATGACTAAATAGTTTTTCTGATAATGTTCTATTTGCTCTTTCAACAAATGCTTGAGCTCTATGGTTTCCAGCTTCAGACCGTTGTATGGTTACATTGTGTTTTTCCATAAGTTTTGTAACATCTCCCATAAATTCTTTACCAGGATCAACAATTAATGTTTTAGGATATTTTAACTTTCGAGAGTAAATATTATTGAAGGCTTTTGAAATCTCATTACTTTCTTTAGAGGTTAATGGTTCTGCATCTTTGTATCGACTAGCTATATCAATCACAACCAGACCATATCGATATATCTTTCTTCCCACTTTATCATGTGGTAAAAATAATAGATCTGCTTGGTGAATCTGATTAGGCTTTTCAATATTCCAATGCGGTCTAGGGATATACTTTGGGGCTGGTAGATAGATTTGCCACATCGCCTGTTTCTCAAGCCATCGTTTAGCCACATCTTCACTAACTTTTGCTTTTTCAGCTAATTTAGGAATGGCAGAATATCCTTTCCAATATCCATAAGTTGAATAGTATATTTTTGATAGCATGTTTTCGTAACTCATTTAAAGACTAATCCGTCTATCTTTTAAAATAAACATGCAATCTATATCTGAAAAAATTAACCCCAACAGGATTCCGCTAGAGCCACTCGGTTTGAAAGCAGAATCATCACTGAATCGAATTACACTCAATCCCTCCTCCGCTAGTCCTGGAGAAACCCTATATATAAATATTCCAAAACTTTCTGAGAATGTAGTGATTGTCCCTGGAAGTGTATCTCTACTATTTGACTTGGATATTGATGGTCATGCTAACAACACCCTCGTTAATAATGTAGGTAGTAACCTCGTATCCAGACTCAAGGTTCTTTTTGGTGGTGAAACACTACAGGATACTCAAAGATACGATCTATTTCAAACCTACCATGACTTATACTTAACAACCGAAGATCGTGAGAATGGAATAAAACAAGGTATCTCTTCTGAAAACATGAGGAAGCTTAGGACAAATGCAGGTGATAAGGTAAAATCAGATGCTAGGGAAGTAGCCGTTGCAGCAGTATACAACACCAAGTACCGTATCCCACTCAACCATCCTATTCTCAACAAGCATGGGGTTTTCTATCCAAAGGCGTTAGATCATTCACTAATCTTTGAGATTACACTGGCTCCAGTTTCTGATATTGTTGTTTATTCTGACACGGTTAAGACTCCAACTTATAAAATCAAAAACCTAGAGTTGGAATATTCATGCATCTCAAGCGAATACTTAGCTCGTGAGGCGCAGTCAGCTTATCAGGTTGGTAAAGCATTCTTTTACGAGAACGTTATTCTTCACAAAACTTTCACCATATCCAGACCTAATGACAGTGTTATAAACGAGCACATTAATCTACCTAGAAGGTCAATGACGGGGATATTATGTTTGTTTACATTGCCCAACACCGAAGGAGCACGAGACTCTGAGAAGTTTTTCAATCCGAGTATCACCTCAATCAATATCGATGTTGACGGCATGCCAAACCGTATCTACTCCAAGGGAATGAAACCGTCAGACTTCTGGGATTCAGTACAGAAACGTTTCGGTAGAGAGGGTGTCAAGCTAAATGATTTTTATACCGACAAGTTTGCTCTATGGATTGATTTGAGGACTCACCCCGATAATAGTATTCATGGAGGAGGTATGGCTTTGAACAACACACGAGACGGTGTAAAACTAGAAATGAAACGAAAAGTTGAAGGATCTGGTACTATGACCTGCTACATGTTTGTGGTAGCCGATGCGGTGATGGAGATCATGAATTCAAACTTACATTCGATAAAGTATTAACTTAAAAAACCTGGTGTTATAATACAAAAATTATGGAGGAATTGAGAGAAAAAGTTCCTTTCCATTGTATTATAACTGGTCCAACAAATTGTGGAAAGACAAAGTACCTCACTGATCAGCTACGAGGACCCTTCCGAAATGTGTTTGAATACATTGTTCTAATATGTCCGACTTATGCAAAAAATAAGACCTATCATAAATTTGGTCACAGAGATAAACGTTTCTTGGTATTATCACCAGATGCTAGTAACAGCGATGAGATTAACGAATTGTTAACAGATTGTCAAACTTTGTTCTCCGGTACAAATACTTTACTTATTTTAGACGATTGCGCTGTGTCGAATGATCTAAAGAAACGTTCGAACAAGTTTATAGATCTAGCATTCTCTGGAAGACATCATGGATTATCAGTGTGGGTTCTCACTCAGCAATTAACATCCATAGCAAAACCATTCCGTGAAAACGTTGCTTGTGTGGTCTCATTCCATAATCCATCACAAAAGGGGATGAAGATGTTTTTCGAAGATTATGGAGGTGATTTGGACGTAGAAAATCGTAAAAAATTTGTAGAACTGTTGAAAACTGAAAAATATTCGAGACTCTGTTTATGTTTACGTTATCCATTCCAATGTTATTTAGAGATTCCCGAAGTGATTTAAAAAAAGATATGTGTTATTACAAAATTAAAAGATGGCAAACGTTGAATATTATATGGAAGAACAGACTGAGGTAAAAGACGAGGTAAAAGATAATGATATTGAAATCAAACAAGAATCACTAGCTATTCTCGCATCTCTCGGAACTACAAAGGAATATTTAGGTGTTGATATGAGTCTAGGTGATATCAAGAAACTCACAGCAAAAGATGTTGAAAAATATTATAATCGCTACCAGGCAGTATTAGGTAAGAAAATTAGTGGTGGATTAGTAGATTCATCTCTTCAATTAGTTTCTCATGCCATTTCTTACATGGTTCCTGTAGATGACATCGATTCGCTTTGTAAAGACTTGAAGAACGATGAGTTGGTTAATCGTGAACTGACAAACTTTGTAGGTCTCTTAGCATTAAAAGATGGAAGATTTGTAGCACTTGCTAGTGGACTATTCCAGGTTGCAAAGCACATTAAAATCAACAAAATACAAGAAGTTTCAAGTACTACTGAGCAGACTACTGAGAACAACTGATTTAAAGATTCTTTACTATGTGAAATAAATAATCATGTCTGATGAAGTTGTTGAACAAATTACAATGGATCCTATACCCGAAAAGAAAGATCCTAAAAAGAAAGAGAAAGATCCTAAAAAGGTAGCTGCCGGTAAGAAACTAGCAGAATATAACAAAAAAGCAAAAGAAGCGTTAGCCAGGGAAATGAAACGTGAAGAGGAACTCGCTACTATTCCAGAAGAAACTAAAAATACAGAGAGTGACCGCAAAGCTTGGATTCCAGAGCTATCTTTTACAAATGTGTTATCTCTTGTTGGTATAGGGTTCGCCGCAGTTGATATTTATATGAGATATTACAAAAACAGAATAGTTGATTTATCGCAAGTTCCACCAACCACAAATATTCCTACCCAACCTACCCAACCAACTTCAAAAATAGCAATGCTCTGAGGAAAAAAAACCAGTTTAATGATTTCTTACTGATAAGTAAAAAATTATGTCAACTGAAAACAAACTTGTGAAAACTGTTACCGATTCGGTCGTCATTATCGGATTAGCTGCTGGAGTTGGATACGTCGCTAAAAAGGCTTTGAAAGAATCATTTATAAACGATCCCTCATCAAGTATTACAAACTATGCTAAATGAGTCGCTGTCCTATCAGGTAGTATGTACCTCAAAACTTATTTAGAAGATTAAAAAATTTTACCAAAACCTCTGTAGACGACTTAAAGATTTTACATATTGATTTATAAATGGCGACGATAGCAATGATGATTGGTGGAGCTATACTGAATGCGACTACTTTCATTGGTGGCTCGTATCTTGCAAAATATCTTTCAGGTGATAACACAGACGAGGAGCGAATACGACATGATAAGGCAATAGAAAAATATCAAAAAGATTACACTGCATACCAGGAAAAGAGGCAGAAACTCATTGATTGGTACTCTCAACAGCGGGATACTGAACATCAGGCTTCACAAAATATATCGAATACCGACGAAGCTTTAGCATTGTATAGTCAGACACATGATACAAAATTCTCTGATTATTATAGACCCAGTAGCAACCAAAAGATGGGGGAGATTGCATATGTGGGTGGTGGTATGCTGGCATTGGGTTATATGGCTAGTAAATTCTTTTAGTTAATTGTGTGACCAGTTTAAAGATTTCTTACTGATTAGTAAAAAAATATGGCAGAAGGCGGAGAAATACCAGAATTACCAGACAAAGAAAATCCTTTTAAACAAGATGATCTAGGTGATTATGATACCAAAAATGACTTCCCATTAAAAAATTTTTCATCCACCACTCGTCCAACTGATCCTTATTATGAAGAAGAAACTTCATTGGGTGGTGAAAATCAGACCTTATTGTTTAAAGATTTGGAAATAGAACAAGATGAAGCCTGGGCTAAGATTAGATCAAGATTCCCCAAAGTTGATACGTCTAAGTTTACAGCTGGGCTTAATCAATTCAAACAAGTAGTCGTAAAATTGATTAGGAAAGGATCAAAACCTTATGTGTTATTCAAAGGTGATGATGAATTGAATGACATATTGCCAGTTACCATCAAAAATAGTCTAGGCCCAAAAGCAGAAGAGGTTGTAGAGGCTAATGATGGTGAGATCGCTGAGAAAAATAGATTGCTCACCAAACTCGAGGATGAAAAAAAATTCATTATGAACAAGCCGATGAAGACCCCAGAGAAAATTATGCGATTAGAGGCTCTAGATAGAGAAATTGGTGAGCATGAACAAGAGAAAGCTAATCTGGAGCGAGAGAATGATAGAATACAGCAACGAATGTCATTACGCGATCGTGTGAAGTCCATCTTCAAAAAGTACGGTTTTACAGTCGTTGCTGTGATGAGTGCTGTAGGTGTTGTTATCGGAGTGATTGTCTCTAATCTAAAAAAAGGTTTGACCAGTGTTGGAAAAGGTGTTGGTAATGGTTTGAAAGCTATTGGCAAAAAGATTGGTGAGATATTGCCTGGAATGGTTGGAGCTATTGCAAGTTTTATCTTCAAAACAGCTGGGGAGGTTATCGGATTTTTAAGTAAGAATGCTTGGTTGTTGATAGTAGCCGCGGTTCTATACCTTGTTGAACAATTTAAAAAGAAGAAGCGGTAAGTAAAAAAACATGTCAACATTTCTATCTATCACGATGCTAACTCCTGAAACAAGAATTTATCTAGATCCACCCTTAACCCAAGTAAAAGAGATACAAATGCTGGATAGTCACATTCCTAAAGCGTTGTCCGACAAGCCTTTGTACCTAATGTGTGATCTTATAGAGTCAAAGTCTTCGTATTCCAATCGGATCCCTCGCGGTGGAAATGTAGAACTTAACCCCTCACAACTACTAGCTGTTATACCATCTCAAAAGTATCCTTGTTTAAGAATCTCACAAACCAAAAATCTGGTGAACTACTTTACTTTGTTAATTTTAGATGAAGCTGGAAGAAAGCTAAACTTTAGTAACGGATCCATTCGAATTAATTTAAAGATTTCCTGTTGATTAGTCAAAAAATGGAAGACTACAATAGAATTTATCCACAAGTGCCTATGAACGGAGACCCACTTAATTTCAGGCTTCAAAAATCGTGTGAAGCACTACAAAATCTCGAGAAGGAAATGTGGCATTATGAGAATGTCAGGAAAAAGTATAATCGAGTGCGGGGTATATTTACTAAAATCAGTGTAGGTAGTGGGGTGGTTTCAGTTATCCTATCTGCAAGTGGGCTGGGAACCTCTCTTACTGGTTTTGGTGCTGTTGTCGGTATCCCATTAGGAGTTGTCGGCGGTATCTGTGGTGGAATATCAGTTGGATGTGGTGTGGCTTCTAAAAGACTTTCACATAAAGTTGGTAAACATGAAAAGACCGTTTCTCTGGCAAAAGCAAAGGTTAACACCATTAACGACTTGGTTTCAAAGGCACTGAAAGATAACGCCATCTCTGACCAAGAATTTTCGCTAATTTTAGCAGAGGTGGAAAAGTTTGAAAAACTAAAACTCGAAATCCGTCAAAAAGACCGGAAAGAGACTGAAAAAAATAGATATGTCTCAGATAAGAACAGAGGTACGTGCGGAAATTTTAAAGGAGCTAACCGGTCCCGTACGTTGAAATTTTCATTTGAGCTGAATATTAGAAAAGAACGTTGTTGATTTAAAAACATCTTATTCCAAACATAAAGAATAAAATGTTACTCAATGATTTCAGAAAAAGGTATCCAAAGGCTGATCCAAGTCAATTCGAAGTTGTAGCTGATCCGTATGGTGGTTACATTAGGTGGAAAGTCAATGGTACAACAATCATGTCATATGACGATCCCACTGGAAAGACGTGGACTGAAGACCTATCACCCAGTTTGAAAAGACTACTCCGGAAAGATTTAGGATTGGATGATGATGCATTGAGTTCGTTCCCAAAGAGTTTAACCTTGACCAAACGAAACTACCCGATACCTGCTATTGACTTTGATGACTTTACAAGTAATATCACAAAAATGTTAACCTCATTGGATATATATGTGTCTAATACTAAGAAATTCACCGCTAAGATGCGTAATGTTTTTACCTCACAAGTTGTGTCTTTCAAATTTGGTAAACAGAGTAGAAAATGGTTGAACGCTCCAGATATGAATTATTGGCCTCAACAACTGAATTTTGCAGTTTGGTGTGCTACCTCTGGATGTGGAATAAGTCCTTTCGAGAGTCTCAACTATCCTAAAGTAGTGAGTAGCTTTATCAAGTTTCATGTCTACTTCACAATAAGACGAATACTTTATGAATTGAATCTCCCCCTACCTGATGAGCAGCCTTTTGTAATAAACAACAACCCTTACAGTAAAGTCGCTTATCAACGAAGTGGGCGCTGAATTTGGAATCTCAAACAACTCTGACTTTAGATGGAAAGGTGGAAGAAATGGTGGTTTGGGTGATATATTCCTTGATTATGGGTCTGGATACAATGGAAGAGGTGGAGGATATCAAAATGTACATATAGTAAGGAATTACGATGAAGAAGCTGATCAGTGGCCTGGTGAAGGTGGTAAATTCGCTGATGATGGAGGTAAGAAAGAAAAGGGTAATCTCATCTCATTCATCCGTAATGACGACTTTGCTGATTACAAATATGCTTGGTTTATCCCAACAAGTGGTCATGGACTCACTAAAGCTGGACTTGGTAGATTGAATCGATCTGCTGAAGCCTTTGTTTACTGCATATTGGGGGCGCAAGTCAATACTAGAAACTCGATTGTGGGAAATGGTGGTGGAGCGATCGAGACTCAACAAGAATTCTTAGCTCTGTTTGAGAGTAGTGTGATTGAAAATGACATTTCGAGTTCGATCCAAAGGTATCAATTAGCTGTACAGGAAGCGAAATTACGGCTTGATTTAGCTATTGCTCCAGGTGTATGGCTAATGCCTAGTAATATGATAATCAACACTGAGAGCGTGACTGGTTTTAATAACAAACTTTTGAAAGCGACTAATGATATGCGTTTTGGAGTGAATAATTCCCTAAACACTGAAGCAAAACAGGTCGGAATAAAACATAACATGGGATCTTCAAAGATAAAGTTACCTCATATAGCTGAGACGAAACCAAAACCCTCAACGAAAACAGACTCAACAAAAACAGACTCAACGCAACATGAAAAGAATATAGACTCAACGCAACATGAAAAGAATATATTAGCATTTATAATTGTCGCTGGTGGATTAGCGTGGTATCTATTTCGGTAGTTCACGACTATTTCACGTGATTATGATTGTATGTAAATTAGTGTCCACGTGTAGAACAATAGATTACATACTTTTACGACATAGCAACAAGCAAGTTGGAAAGTAGATTTGAAGTTTACTTTTAAAAGGTTGGTTTCTAACGTCGCTCAGGTATGTGATTACGTCAATGTAAATTCTATAAATTTTTTTATGTAACACTGACTTGCGTTATATAACCTAATGTTTTTGTTGTGTTGCGTGACACTCTTTACAGCACGACTTATATCTGTTGTGTTTGCATATTTGAGATCCTCCGCAATCCTTACAAAATCATCTTTGTCTTCCATGAATACATATTTGTGATCCTCCACACTCTTTACAGTAATCCTTTCTTCTTCCATGAATACATATTTGAGATCCTCCACACTCTTTACAATGTGCCATTTGTTTTTTGTGTTCACATATTTGAGACCCTCCACAATCCTTACAGTAAGCCTTATTTCTTTTGTGTTCACATATTTGAGATCCTCCACACTCTTTACATCTCGACTCCTGTCTTCCATGAATACAGTAATAATGATACTTATTAGTTTTTGTTTTATCATCAATAATATTAGTTCTAGGTGTTGGGATTGGTGGTGGTTGAAGAAGTTTAGTACGTGGATCTGGGATGGGTCTTTGTGGTTGGTTGGGGATATTTTTTCCAGGGGTTGGGATTGGTTGAGGTTGTGGTGTTGGGATATGATCAGGTAAGAGGTTAGGTCTAGTAGTGTCTATATTACCCAACGCTTCGATGAGTTGAGCTTTACGCATTTTAGAATATCTTTTAATACCTCGCTCTTTGGCGAGTTCTTTCAATTGTTTGACTGTATTCTTGTCCATCTTTACTTACTATTTTTATTTCTTTAAACCACAAATTAAATTTTTTTTTTCTCCTAAAGATTTTTTTTGAATTTTGCGTTAGAATTTTTTTGATGAAATCCTTAAATTTTTGCGTCAAACCCTTAATTAATTTTTTGATGAAATCCTTAATAAAAATCCTGATAAATCCTTGATTAAATTTTTGCGCTAATCCCTTTATTAATTTTTTGATGAAATCCTTAATAAAAATCCTGATAAATCCTTGATTAAATTTTTGCGCTAAGCCCTTTATTAATTTTTTGATGAAATCCTTAATAAAAATCCTGATAAATCCTTGATTAAATTTTTGCGCTAAACCCCGCATAACACTACTACTGCTTGTCCTAATTGTGGTCTAAAAGTATTGGCTGTTACACCCCATAAAGTGGCTTGTATTTTAAACCCTGTGTTGTCTGCTATAGTTAACTCTCTCTTAGTTGCAACTGACCCACTTTGCAGTGACACATTTGTCACAGATTCATCGTAATCTATAATTATGGCTCTGAGGTTTGTTCTCCGATTGATCATTGAATGCAAGGTGTCAAGCTTGGTAAAATTTGGCTTGGGTATCTGGATGTTTGCTTTCTTGGGAGAAACAGTGGCTCCAGAATTTAAAGTTATATCAAATGGTATCATGTTAGCTTTACCATATCTAGTAGAGATCATAGATACACCCCCTCGAACGCCTTTCTCAACCATAAGTAGCATATCAATATCAGTTAACAACTCCAACTTCACTTTCGTTAACTTTAAAGCTACATCCCAAGCTAGACCAGGCGCTGTGTAGTACCAAGCAGGGTCTAGATCATAATTCTTTTGACAAACATCTCTAAAGTTCTCGAAGACATCAGCTAACAGGAGTACATCTGACTCAAGATATAGGTCGTGATATTCCCTCATTGTTTTCATATTGAAGGTTTCCCACACCTTTTGAGCATGTTGATAGTTGTCTTCTGTTATGTCTGTGTCATTAAGCTTTGAGTAGAATGCCTCCTTTGGTGGAAGTTGTGTTGCGTTAAGTTTATCAAAGCTATCAAACCAATCATATGGAAATACACCTTTTCTCAACATCATATACGTCATATCTCCAAAATAATTTTTCGTTTCATCTATTTTCTTATCTGTTGGAGAAATACACTTTTCAGCTAACAGACAATTCTTACACTTTCCGCATTTAGTAAGATTATCAACTAAGCTGTCAAGGCTGGTTGCCATAAATTTAAATGAATCTATGAATCTGATATCTCGCTTCACATCAACATGCTTACCTTCCTTGTTTGTAAAGGTGTCAACTACAATCTGTTTTGTGAAAGAAATATACTTTTCCTCATTATTAGGTATGCAGTTTATTTTACCTTTTGTTGTACCGAGATTCTTGATAAATAAATGTGAATCATATCCAGATAGGTTGTGAAAGATTACTGGAAAGAACTTTGGAATCTTATAATTTAAGTTGCATTCGTTATGAGCTGCTCCTCTATAATTTCCTGTAAGATGACAGTGGTCTAATACCTTATCTTCTCCTAATTCACCCTCGCAGATGTGGCAGTGAGTAGCATTTTCATAGTCGATTTTATCCTTTTTAGTCTTCTTAACTTTCTTAGGGAATTTGAACCTATTGTAAATTTCCTTAATATCTGACTCTAATTTATCTACAAATATCTGTGCTATATCTTCGTCTGGGGATTTAGCAGTGTGTCGTACAAGCTTGGGTGGAAATATTTTGTCGTCAAAACACTTGATGTAATAACAGAATCCAGATGGTTTGTGCTTCTGGTATTGTTTAGTAAAGCTTTTACTTTCATCTGGAGAGCAGGTGTGTATTTTCTCTGGTGTGCACTCAAAGTCTGCATATACAACAAAGGGTTGTCTCATTTTTCTGTTATAATTATTGAATTTAATATAACGAGGATTTCCATATTTATCTACAGGCATCACAATTTTAACTTCTTCGTTTGTTTCGCAGTATTCGATATGTTTTTCTAATGAGGTTTTGGAGTGGAATGAGTTGAGACATCTATGACAAAAGTGCATCTTAGATTTATGTTTACTAACTTGTGAATCTAACAATCTATTTATATTCTTTATCCAGCAGTAGTGTTTTGTTTCATCGTTCGATATTAGAATTAATTCGATCATATGAGCTTTTTTCTTACTTATTCTTAGAGGGCGTACATCACCTTTATATTCTAAGACGTTAATCGCATAGGGGTTTTGCTTTTCAAACTTATCAATCTCTCTTAGTGAAACGGGGAACTCTATTCCTGACCAGTCGAACTTCTTAGAGTTTTCTCTCATTTGTTTGTTTAGTCTTTGTGGGTCTTTCTTCCTTGGAAACACAGCAGATGTTACTGCCCACTTGAAACACTCCTGATCGTTCTCATTCTTAACGTTGATAATTGCTTTCTTGGATGCTAATTTTGATGGTAGTGGAATATAGGAACTTCCAGAAAGTGGTTGAAATGGGTCGATGTATATATCAAAGTATTCCACATGATCGAATACCCAACCGGATTTGTTCTTTTTAAATTTCTCTAATAATTCAAGCTGGTAATTTGTCATTGTATCGAATAAGTCTGATAAATCGGTTGATTCAGTAACAATTTCTGGTTGTTCGGTATTAAAGGGGATTGTTTCTTCATCGATCTTTCCAGTATCAGGATTTTCTTTTATGAACTTACACGCTAAGGTAAATTTCTCCTTTAGTGGTTTCTTTTGCTTATTATTGAGATCTATAACTTTTGGTTTGATATTAGCCATGAACATCTTTTCATCATATCCTTTGCTGCCTATCAATCCTATAGGTTTTCAGATAACTTTTCAACGCTGATTGATATTCTTTTGGAGTGAAATCTTTTTCCTTCAATTCATCTCTCACTCTCTCAGATATATTTACCTCTCTTCTAGTTTGAGTTGGTCTGTTATTAGTAAGTTTGATGATATTTTTATTGGTTAGATCCGTAAGCGCTTCATAAAACTTAACTCGGTCTACCACTTTAAATTTCTGATTCTTTGTCCAACTAAAAGTTTTGTTCGTTGTTTTAGGGATGGGTCTTTGCGGTTGGTTGGGTATATTAATTCTGGGGGCTGTGATGGGTCTTTGTGGTTGGTTGGGAATATTTTTATTGTTGAGATCCGTAAGCGATTCATAAAACTTAACTCGGTCTACCACTTTAAATTTCTTATTCTTTGTCCAACTAAAAGTTTTGTTCGTTGTTTTAGGGATGGGTCTTTGTGTCTGGTTGGGGATATTTTTTCTAGGGTTTGGGATTGGTGGAGGTTGTGGTGTTGGGATATTTTTTCTAGGGGTTGGGATTGGTTGAGGTTGTGGTGTTGGGATATGATCAGGTAAGGGGTTAGGTCTAGTAGTGTCTATATTACCCAACGCTTCGATGAGTTGAGCTTTACGCATTTTAGAATATCTTTTAATACCTCGCTCTTTGGTGAGTTCTTTCAATTGTTTGACTGTATTCTTGTCCATCTTTACTTACTATTTTTATTTCTTTAAACCACAAATTAATTTTTTTTTTTCTCCTAAAGATTTTTTTTGAATTTTGCGTTAGAATTTTTTTGATGAAATCCTTAAATTTTTGCGTCAAACCCTTTATTAATTTTTTGATGAAATCCTTAATAAAAATCCTGATAAATCCTTGATTAAATTTTTGCGCTAATCCCTTTATTAATCTTTTGATGAAATCCTTAATAAAAATCCTGATAAATCCTTGATTAAATTTTTGCGCTAAACCCTTTATTAATTTTTTGATGAAATCCTTAATAAAAATCCTGATAAATCCTTGATTAAATTTTTGCGCTAAACCCCGCATAACACTACTACTCAAGCAGTCATGATTGAAAATGCTCTAATTAAGTCATACCTGCAGAATGTAACAGCCTCTGTAGACAAGATAGTATATTGCCATGACCCCCATAGCCAAGACCTTGAATTGTGGTATGAACAACATGGAGACGATGAAATTGAACAGTTGTGTGCTACCACTAAACGCCGCTTAGCAACTAATGACTATCCATTGCTTGACAATGTTTCAGCCCTGTCTTCCATTGAAGATGGAACCTGTGTTAAAATAAGGGATAAGATCAGATCTCTTGAGTTTACAGAGTATGATGCCTGTGGTAACTGCAAGACAGGTGTTGTTCAAATGGGTAGTGACAACTTTTGCCCTAAATGCAGCAAAAGTAATGTTCCCATGGCACAAAAAGTTTTATTTACATTGTCACTGTCCAATTTTGCAAATTCGCTTAAACTGTATCATGACAATGTGCCAAACTTGCTCAACTTGAAAGATTTCATTCACCTGCTAATGAACTTCAGCTGCGGTGCTTATCTTGCTTCGTTTATAAACGGTTGTTTATGACCAGCACTCGCTTTTTGACATGACCGTGCTTCGAAATCTTTACCATTGCCGATCTGCGCGAGGTATGGGAACGAGCGACTCCTTTTATCACCAGACTTCCCACTCGTCGTACTTGTTTAACATGCTGAAAATGGTAGGCCTAACATTACATCACGCCTTCTTTTGACGCGTACGCTGCATTACAGAAATTGCAATTCAAACAATTACATTGTCCGAGCCAGGGTTTTTCCCGTCGTTGACCATGAATTTTTTTGTTCATTCATTTTCTTTGTGCGGCTGGGAGTAGTCCTTAAACTTTGACCGCAATAACTTTTCCCAAACTGATTTTAAAAGTAAGCACCCAATATGACTCAATTATGGTCAAAGTCAAATTGATGTAGTCCCTTATATTAAATCTACAAGAAAAGGGGAAAAAACTGGAGGTAATGTTACAGAATTACAGCAGCATTTCCAAGAGTGCAGTGTTTTATTCATTGACTAATTGTCATTGTCAATAAGCGAACAAACACACAAATTCATAATTTATACGGCATTGATGCAACGAGCGAGAGCAGACAATTTATTGTAAAAAACATATTGACGTCAGTTTTTCACGCGTCTGACCTGTTACTGACAGTGAATTAGATCATAACATTGTCAAAGAAGTGTGGGGATCCAGTGGGCCGCCTATCGCTTCGTGGATCCACAACTACTGTGACAATGTTATGACGAAATTCAAAATAAATAACAGAACAGACGAACGCAAAACTGACGTCAATTTGTTAAACATATCATACCTAGTAACCTTAGTCTCTTGATCATACAAAGGCATTCTGAACTCAGCCAACACACGACAATGGCAACAGTACGATAACTTTACACTAAGGTTTTTAATTACCAGCAGCATCCCCATTTGTTGCTACTTTTCCAGCAACAAATATACTTGTTGGAACTGATTTGAGATTCTCGATATTTTCCGACATTGGCTCTTAAATTAATTATGCAACAGAATAGAATGAGTGCAATTGAAGTCTAAACCTCATATTTCTATAAACTACATTATATGAAAGGGAAAAGAAGGAAAAACGTAAAGCAGGGGTTAGCCTGTTAGACTTCCGGGTGGGAGGTTAGGGTTTCGAATCCTGGTGGTACGGTGGCAATGTGTTGTTTTCTTAGTCAAGAAAAGGAGCTCCATACTCTCTCTGTCTCTTCATGTAGGTGAATATACAAATGGGTACCGCAGATATTATGCTATGGATAACACTGCGATGAACTATAGTAGCATCTCGTAGAGGGGCAGGAATAATAATACTTCCAAGTGCTCCATGCTACAAAAACCGGGGAAAATATCCAGCCTAGTTGGTGTCGTGACTCGAGTGCAAATTTCCTTGTACTTTCTTCACTATAGAGCTCATTTCTCCAATGTCGATTAAATATCATGCATCTTTTTCAATAGTTATAGCTATGTTATGTTTTTATATTTATGAAAGAATTATGCATGAAAACTGTTCTCTATCAACAGTAATTTATGTAACGCTCTGATAGCATTAATTTGGAGATATTAATTTAGAGCCTGGGTCCCAGGTAATAAGTCACACAAGACGGTAAGTAATGTCACATTAAGCCATATTTACACAGTCTTTTTGTAGCTGCATAGCTCATTAGGCTTTACAACGCTTAGCTGAGTTATGGCCAACTCGTGGCAACATCCCATGCTCCGACTGTTAATCGTCCCACTGCTTATGGCGATTTCACTTCCGCTTGGAGGTATGTACTATCACTGGTCAACACTGGATTAACTTAGATTTCGTGTTTCATGAATGTTTCTTGGATATATATTTCCAATCCTTTCAGTTGTCATTCGTAAGAGTAAACTGCTGAAGCCAAATTAGTGTGCCGAAATACATGAAAGGCCCATTATATTAATATAAGTGATGGCGATAGTTGTCAGTCGTCACTGGTGGAATCCTTGTATGTTTGAACCATTGAAAATTTGTTTGAAAAAGGCTTGGATCAGCCTAAATTGAAATGACTAGCACCTTCTTGTAATCTTTGCTCGCCTTTAATCAAATCTGCTAAGAACTCCTTTCTAAGTCTAGAAATATGATGTTGGTTTGCTTGTTGGTTGTTTGATTGTAATCTGTTGACTAGGTAAATTTTTAAGGTCACGGCAAGCTACCCGCGATGTATAAATTATATAAAACAGGTAAGCTCGATTAATTTTGATTTTAAGTGTGTGCTTTCGAGAGACAGTTACACTATTCGGTAAAACAATGAACTATTTTGAATTGGTTCATCTATCAGAAAGAAACTCAAGAATTGCAAGAAACATATTCTGATTACTGAAGGGAAACAGGTATGAAACAAAGTTCAGTATTCCAATACTCATGCAAGACTCTAATTTTCAATATCCAGACAAAAACACCACGCATCATCGAACATTAGAATACTGGTTGCGTGACAGTTAACATACGGGTGATCTTTGAGTCTAGTAGACTGATAGATTTTCCCCTCGTGTAAGTAACTTTCTCTGCTTACTTGCCCCACGGGCAAGAGCCCAGGGACAGAAAGGGTAGATTTTAGACTCAAGGGTAATCAAGTGTTTAGAAGAAACATGACGGAAATTATAATCAATAACGTTGTTTTGTCGATTGCGTGACTCGCGTTCACGGCTTAGTAGTGGTTGCCCAGTAAGTCTGCCCCGATCAAATTCCTTTGTTATTTATTTATTTTAGTTACCCATACATGTACAGTTACAAATATTGGAAAAGTGACAAGGAAGCCTAAAGAAGCTGAAAGTGCGAGTAGGCTTCCCTTTCTAGGCTTCAGGATTAAAAATATCCGCGATGAACATAAGAACGCTGTGTTTATTTCTTAAAATTTTAGCAATTTTCAGTGAGCATTTTCCATTTTCTCTGTACAAAACCAAACTCAACATGGATATAACAAAGCTGTAGAGATTTTACGCAAAGCCGTAAAGCCGCATATTTCTACCGAGAACACGAAGCTAGCATTTTTGACACTGCATTGGGAAAGTTAAAAGGGCGCGATAGAGTATCTGACAATGTAGGGTACACAATAACTTGAATGCGGTTATAACAGTGTTCATCTATCACAAACTGTACCACTTCATAAAAGCACAACGAAGACCTTAAAAGTTGTGGAAGTATATTCATTATAAGCCTAGCCCAACTTGATATGAATATAACTTTCTCAGTTCCCAATGTCTGATAAATGTTTTTTAAACCAGATAACGGCCGTTTACTTTGGTTTGCCGAAAGGCTTACAACGGCAATACAGACTGTTTACAAAACCCGTGCACCGTAGACTCATGTACCCATTGGGTACCTATTTTTTCTCTTCATTAGATGTAAAGAATGCGAATCTGATTATGATCGTTGAACTCACCTTCACTTAACTTTGTTCAACGAAGTTTCCTAAAAAACAGAATAGGGCAACAGCGTCAATGCTCATTGGGCTATTATTCTCCATCGCCTTACTTTTCGTGACCTGGAAAGGGAGTCGGTTAAAACAAAGGCCGCTTTCTATTTACCAAGAAATTCCGAAAATTCCGGTTGGGATGAAACGAAGCATACGTTTTTCGTCCGTTATACTGGAAAATTTTGGGAATAACTGGAAGTTCTGAAAAGGTAGTCCTGTTTCCCCGTTTCCATTTAGAGTTTGCCCAACGTTTCACCAGTTCCAGGCTATTTGCGGCCATATCTTCAGTAGAGCCAAATGGTGGCTCCTTCTGTCCCTTCTGCGTTCACCTCGAATATTTCATACAAAAGCCCCACTTGTCATGGGCTTGCATTGGATCTTCACACAATATTGATCACAATTTTGCCATGTATGCCAATAGTAAGTAGCATTTATCGAAGAAGAAAGACATTAAATTCTGCTTCCGAGTAGTTCCCGTATAAAATTGCTGTGATTGAACAGTAAATTGTTATTTTCCTTTAACAGCGGGAGTTTCAGTTGTTTCAAGAGGGTCCCCTATAGTAAATGGCCTTTTCAAGCATCACGAAAAATTCGAAAAAAACACCTTTACGTTCACAGAATACAGTGAGCTATCACGTTTCACGTAAAAATTCAAAGGCTAAATCATGTTTAAAAAAAATAGAATTCCTATTCACGTTTAGAAAAACATACAAATACAATCATTACAATTCTTTTGTTGCAAGTGAGACGCAAAAAAAAGCGGAGAATAAAATAAGCACTTACAACTAACGAGCAGTACCTACAATAATAAACCACAGTACACTGCTATTTCCATCTATCACTTACTACAATATATAATTAATTTTTACACTTATTTGCATTCTTCGCGTTGAAAAAATATATATTCATAGTTGGTATAGGATAAAACTAATTTATGGTTTTGGCGTTAGGAGACAAGATTAAGCATGACGATGAAAGGTTTCAATTTTCTTATATTGCTTGTTGTCTTGTTTTTGTGAAGAGAGGATTTATTGTTATTCAGTTATTTTGCTTTCGCTGATAAAAATATGAAAAGCCAATGTAGAAATCAATTATCCTTTAGTCTTAAATTCTTTTAGCCGTAAACAACCTGCTGATTTATTGAGCGTAAACTTATTTGTCAAGTCATTATTATATTTAGTCTTCAAACTGTAACCAAGCTGCAAGAAGCCGTTATCCACCTGTGTAGCTTTTGAAAGTAATTAATATTTTAAAACAAGCTTAGGTTTCCACCAATAGTCTTGTAGAAATGATTGTTGTGCTCTGTAATTTGACTCGTTGAGTTGGGATGTAATCTGTATCGCTTCGCGAGCTTAGGCTTAAATACGAGTGCTTTGTAGGAGCTTCTTTGGTTACGTCCGGGTTACGTCCGGGTTACGTCTTGGTTCAGTTTTGGTTACGTCTTGGTTAAGTCTTGGTTACGTCCTAGTTACGTCCTCGTACAACCTAGTCTTGGTTACGGTTATGTTTTGACTGTACCCGCAGTATAGTCGTGGATTAAACTTCTACGTTGGACCCAAGTTCTGTTGTGATCATTGTCTCAAGGGTATTCAGCAGGCGTAAGAGATTCCGTGCTTTCCCGCAGCCAGCGAGTGTCCCCAGGAAAAGGCCTTTCCCAGAGAGTCTTATTGTTGTTCCCCGTCCGTCCGTTCACCCTTTTGTGAAGGCAAAGCCTGTTTTCACATTTTCTAATTGGTATATATGTCTCAGATAAAGCAAGAAACTGGTATGATTTGGATAACATTCTTTCAATTTGCATAACCAGAATAAGGCTCTTAGCTATAAATCAACAGAAATTTATGTGGCGCTTAAAGGAAGAGCTCTCTGTCGTCAGGCCCAAAGCGGTGGTCATGTCAGTAATTGCCTGGTTGGAGGATCTGGGACAACTGCAGCCATATCGAGTTCTCCTAAGTTTTTTGGGTTTTTGACATTTCGAACATAGATGCATCGAGTCACCTTTCTCGACGTGGCAAAAAGTACATTTCCCATCCTCTCTAACTCCTATATTTTTCAGATAGCTATTAATTAGTTGATAAACGCTTATCTAAGAATCTGAGATTAAAATCAGTTAGTTTAGACACTGTTAGAGCTCGTTGTATAACGGTTTACTGCTTGAAAATCGTTTCTCCAGTTAACATTTTTGTCGTTTGTAGAGCGGATGTCTTTTTGCCACTTGGCTATACAAGATTTTGATTTTTCACACTTAATTGCCATTAGTTCCTTGTAAACAATTCTTGATGATGAAAATGTAAATTCTTCTTTTGTCACACGACCTAACCACTGGATGTTCATCGCGACGTTTCGACTGCTTCCTGGCGACAGGGTCGACTGATTCCGACTCACCATTATGTAGCTGTGTGATCTGCTCTGATTGATTCGTATTCGATCCTGCTATTGTTCCCGTTCACAACACAGTTACAGGCAATCATACAGCACGGCTTTCTGGAAGTTGGTCCACCCTTCCCTGCTTTTCTGGTTATCAATGACATGCGCACTTCAATAATTCAGACATGATTTTTATAAACAAGGTGCAAGAGAATTTTTATACAACATAAATCTATCATCTTACAAACAGTTACCTATAGAGTACCGAAGCGCTGACGTCACGTTACCATGGAAGCATTTTGGCTGGTTCTAAACAAAAGATCAACATAGCGTCTCTCTTTGGGTAACGTAACGTGGACAAGTCGAAAATGGTTCAATGTTTTGCCCCAGATTGTAATCATCAATCAGAAAGGGAGACATGTAAATTTTTTAGGTTTCCGAAGGATCCTGTGGAGTTCAATTGGTGGAAAAAGCTCCTAAGGTAAGGTAAAACACGCTAGAAATACCGGCGCTAGGTAGTGGCGTGGCGACTCGAACAATTGAACTCTGACTCTTTGAATTCTTCTTATTGTTCTTAATCTTCGATATCCCTCATCATTTACTCTTTAAAACAACGGTTTTTAATATGTATCAATATTCGTTTGAAATGAATCTGCTTTTAATAGACGAGAAGACCGAAGTCCGGGAAGCAGTTCTCGAGTTTGTAGCTGCCATTTTCGTGAAGGACTGAAAGTAAACGGCCCTGAGATATTTAAAAGAAATGCCGATAAACTCTTTCCAAATGCTGAAACACGTACGTCAAAGCGAGCTAAGACGAAGAAGACAAGTTCAGAAGACTCGGTTCCGGTTTCTGATATAATAAAGCAATTAAACGATTCGTACTCATCAAGTGGGGAAGCCTCAAAGTGTGAAACCAGCAATGCCTCTAAGCAAAATGTCCTTCTTGAAGTCGAACTGGAAAACTTGAGAAAGGAATTGCAGGACAGGAAGTCAAATGAACAATATCAAAGAGAAATATACTCGGTAATGGCTTTAAGAGATGAAGTAATATGTATGGAAACTGGACTACCAAACAAGCAAATATTTTCAATTGTTGTGAACTATGTCAGACGGTTCTCGGCAGAAATTAACTATTTTTATGGCTGGAGGGTTGAAAGGATCCTGTTGGAAGATCAAGTTTTTATAACCCTTATGAAGTTACGACAGAACTACACAAACCTGCACTTGGCTGAGCTCTTTCACTGTAGCACTGCAACAATCAGTAATATAATACTTACATTGGTTCATGTATTATACAAGCTACTATATGAAGACTGTTTACAATCTGTGCCATCCAAAGAGAAGAACAGAACCTCTATGCCAGAATCTTTTTCACTGTTTGGGCATTGCAAAATGGTCATCGACTGCACTGATATAGAAATTGCAGCACCTGGTTTAATGAGTGACCAAAAATTGACTTACTCAACATACAGGGGAATGAACTCCTTCAAGACACTTATTGGTGTTGCACCAAATGCTGTTATTACCCATGTTAGTAAATTGTTTCCAGGCTCAACATCAGATAAAGCCATTGTGGAAAAATCTGGTGTACTAGAACACTTTAAACCTGGGGATCTGATACTTGCTGACAAAGGCTTTTTGATAGCTGATATTGTTCCAAATGGTGTGTCTGTTAACATTCCCCCATTTTTATATAATGGGAAATTTAACGAGAGTGAAATTAAGCTAACTAAGACTATTGCACGGTGCAGAATTCATGTGGAAAGGGCAAATGCACGCATCAAAGATTTCAAGATTCTAACCTTCATTCCACCATACTTGAGATGCTACACTGAAAAAGTTTTGAAATTATGTGCTGGCGTGGTAAACTTACAAAACTCCCTCATTAGAGAAGTTAGAGATTCTGTTGACATGGAATAGAATTATTTTTTTCTAATTCTTGGTTGGGTATAGTTGAGATGAAACATGCATCCCTAGCTGTGAGCTTAATTTTGATTCTTAGAACATGCTGCATGTATAGCATAATATGATTTTGTTTGATTCCATTAAATGTTTATATCCCTACAGTCTTGATTGCAGTGTTTTGAGTATTCACTTTTGCAAAACTTAAAATAAAAGTGAGTGTTTCAACTGACATTCATCTCTGTTTATTTCATGTTAAGATTTTACTGTAATTATAGTTGTTACCATCTATTTGAAAAGGAAGAAAAAGGAGTGGCTTAACCTGGTAAATGTGTATTAATTACGGTAAGCTAGTGTATATAAAAAACAAATAAAAGAAACTATGGAATAGTGAAGCTGCACTCCTTAAAAACAGTGTTTTTGAAAAAATGTTGAATTGCATTTTACAGTTTATAAGTTACCCAAAGACTTAAGTTAATTAACATCACAAGTTTGCAAAACACAACCAATTTATTCTGTACATCACATCAGATGACCACAACCCAAAGTTGTTTTTCACAATGCTGAAAAAAACATGCATGAGATTTTAACAATGTTCAGTCTCCAACAATTTCATATGTTCATGAAAATAAGTCTGCGGAGCTGCTGACTGCCTGTAGCCTTACAGTAGATCATTAGAGAATGCTGGAATAATATGCTTAATATAAAAGTCCTTTAAGAGTTGAAGATTGTCAGCCCAGGCAGGATCTTTCTTGATTTGGAGGATGAGGGTTTTTTTTGATGCCAGTAAACATGTCCTTTATCGAGTTCATAGTGTCCTTGTGCATTCTTCTTGATATAAAATTTACCTGATGATACTGCTTCTTCTATGGTTAAGTCTCTTTGGGTGAATGGGCACTTCACCTCCAGCAGTGCATACGTGCCTACCAAGCCATCAGGGGAGGCACCTAGCATTCCTGACAGCTCAAGCCAAATCCCAGATTCTTCAACACATAGCTTTGTTTTTTGCTCAAACACTTTCTTTGCCTGATTTTCGTTAATTATGCCCCAATTAATGGCTTGTACCCTTGATAAATCGTACTGGCCAAGCACTCGCTTTCGAAGGGATGGAGTGACTCTCTTGCAGTTTAAGACATTTTCAAAATTGCTGGCTGTGAGTCTTCCTTTCCTTATCATTTGCCAGGAAGGATTATCTCGTTGTCTTACGGTGGCTTTATTTACGGCTATACGCTGCTCTTTAGAGATACGAAGTTTCTCGGTAAGGTATCTCTTCTTATCCGCATGATTTAGAAATTCCCGAGACAACACAATCTCTTCTACAGTGATCGCAGGCAGGGCGTTGTTCTTTTCAGGCTCTGGAGAGAGAAGCCACAAAGTGCCGGTAAAGTTGCCGTACTTTTTCAGTTCTTGGTAGAACCAGGAACGATCCTCTTCGTTTACTTCTCTTTTAAGGCAATTATACTCCTTTGAGCAAGGATATAACTCTTCTACGGACTTCACTTGGTTTGGGGCCCTGGGCTTTTTCCATTTGCATTCTACATCTGTTCGGCTAAGATTATGGATTCCATAGATAATAAGTGCCGCGGCATGGCTACATTTATAGTTTCCACGGGGACATTCGCACTTAGCAGACTTTATTTCATTCCCATGAAGAGAAACCTGTATTGCAAAGTAAACATAGGGAACATTAAAGTTTTATACAAACGATTACGAGTGTTCCGAACTTGTGAGTTTACTTACCGTGACCTTGTAAGACTTGTCCTTCATACTGGCATGTACCAATCCTATAATCATTCCATTGGAATACTGAAAAGACTCTATATGGTCGGATTTGTAATGATTTTCACCACGTTCGATTGATTTCGGCTCACCAGAAAAGAAAGAAGTAAGAGAAGTTATCGTTATGGCCGCCATGTTGGTTCGAATGCTCTTTGTTTAGAACCACTCAAATCGTGCCCATGGTAACGTGACGTCACACTTCGGTACTCTATTCAAGTTTTACGTTTACAGTTGTACCTTATAGTACAGACAATTCTCTACAATTTTCAGTTTGAGATTTACAGTGGAACCCCGCTATAACGAAGTGCCGGGGTACCGAAAAAAAATGTTCGTTACAGCGGGTTCTTCGTTATAGCGAAGACCCCGCTATAACGAATTATCTGGTTAACAGCAAAAATATTCGTTATAGCGGGGTAACTTGATAAACAACAACTACCCAATAATTCAGTACTGTACACGACCATCAAGACATCAAATTCAAAAACAATTTCAATAGACTTTAAAATTCAGAAGTAACAGTAACACCTGTGAGAAATCGATTCCCTATTTGGCTCTATACAAAAAAAGTTCCGCGTGTCACTTGAAAAAACTCCCAGGGTTGATTGCTTTTGTCGACTCGCGATATCAGTGACAAGAAATGTGTCCTCCACAATTGAAAGGTACCGGAGAATTTCTTTTTCCCAGGCACCTGCCTTGTCTATGCTGACAACAAAGTTGCGCACTAGTCGTACTGTGGCATTCGCCTCGGAAGCATTTCATTTCTTCCTCAAGCATGGAGGGAAATTCTCAGTCGAAGTCACAGGGAAAAGAAGAAACAAAGGCATCGGCTTGGAAATTCCAACCACCAACAAATTTGAGCACAAAAAGCCGTCCAAAGTGTCAAAGCTTGTGTCCTTAATTGACGACAAGGAAGACGTCTCAGCACGCTGAAGGATACATTCAAGACAACAAGTAGTACACGTACCGTATTTGTCGAAACCGGAATAAAGCAAGATGTGTTTTCTACTCAAATCTGTCGTCTTCACTGACCGCTGCGAGCGATCGGACAAAATATTCGTTATAGAGGGGTAAATTGTGCGTTGGGACTGTCAAACTCTGTTCGTTATAGCGGGAGTTTCGTTATTGCGGGGTTCGTTAGAGCGGGGTTCGTATCCACATATTTTACTATAATTCTGCCAGGCTTTCAGATTTTGTTCGTTATAACGGGGTCTTCGTTATAGCGGGGTTCGTTATAGCGGGGTTCCACTGTATTTTGTTCCCTTATAATTATTTGAGAGATGGTTTTATGGTGAAGTTAAAAAAATCTCATCCTAATCTTACATTCTAATTATGGAAGAAAGGCAGTAAGAGGAAACGGTTGTGCTTTAGTTTTATTCAATGTAAACAGTAGACACGTGTAGTCATAGACTGTCTTTTTACATAATCAGTATAATTCCTCTCGAAGCGAGGTTACTAATTGTGTGGCTTCCGGTCAGACCACGTGGCTCTCAAGCCCGAGTAAATTGAGCCAAGAGTATTTATATGTATATGTGCACATATGTATGTACTTTCTAATTTCGGGACTGGCAACATTGCAAATTTCCGCCATTTCGAATTCGGTGAATGCCTTTTTTTAAAACTAGAAATTTCAATGTGAAAGTGAGTGCTGACGAGGGGAAGTGGTTTGGAATAGAGGAGGGGTAAGCGGAAAATTAGGTTAGTTCAAGATCCTCTGGATATTCCCGTAGTAAAAAGATGGTGATATTTGAAAGGAGATTTGGTGGCACCTATTTATTTATGCTCTAACGCTTTGGTATGTTTTCAAAGCGTGTTTTGGAGTATTTCTACAATTACCGTGTTATTTTTAAAGGGGAGTACTGAGTTCAAGAGAGGTGTATGTAGTGTGAAGGGTGTGAAATACTGTTAGGACACAATTGAAACTGCAACATCAGTATTAGAAAAGAATGAACAATTTAATTAATATATTCATTGTGACATTTAAGCGTAACTGTAACTGTAAGATCTTGGTCCAAACAATTCTCATTTAAGGTTAAAGTGACTTCAAGAAGGTAGTAACAATAACAAGGAAGTCCATTTCATTCTGGGGACAAAACAGTGGCATAAATTCTAAGGTCGACTGTTGTGCCTCCTCGGGCCACGGACATTGTGACTCAACGGTCGAGTATTTTGCCTCAACGCGCGACAGACGTTTTGACTCAACGGTCAAAGATTTAGCCTCAAAGGGCGAGCTAGTAACCTCTTGCTTCCCCTTGACGCGCTCAGAACTCAGTTCAGCGACAGATCTGTTTTCCAATTGACCTTTCACGAATATCTCCGAAGACAGGCAAGCTGGAGGCGGTAATTTACTCAGAGGGAAAGTCTCTTCATCTGGTGGTTGCCCCGTTTGAAGTGTATTGAGGAACAAATCATTTCCATGAAGCAAGACGCAATCGATTTCTTCACACCTCCATTGCTGAATTTGCCACAGTTGGTCTCATAGTAAGAAAGACAAACTCATGAAAACCTCCTGTCGTCCTCGCGATTCATCACTAAGCTGACCGTGACCTTGATGAATATTTCTCCGGGCATTTAGAAACATGTAGGAAATCGAAATAAGGAAAATCCCTCACTTTTCAACTCTTCCGGTCTTGTCAACCGCCAGCAAGACGTGAAGTCTAGTGAAACGTGCAAAAGAAATCATTGTGACGCAACACAACGAAAACGTCAAACTGCGCATGCCCCGAATCTGACATCCGAAAAATCGAGATTTTTCACCGCTGATATGATATGGAACACCGCTGACCCTCTCAAATAATGTGCTGTCTCGCTAAGGCTCGCCAGCAATAATGTAAATTTTGTGTAAACCGATTTCACTCGTCCTGGAAGTGCATCCCAGCAAGAAGATCTCCGAGTAGTACAACAAGGAGTAGCAAGAGATTGTCGTCGAGGAAGTTCGAATACCGTGAAAATCACGACTCAAATCAGGGACAGGGAAATGACGTCAAGGAGAATAACGTTTCTGCCCTCGTGTACCGGTACACAAGAGCCGATGCAAAAGATCAAACAACTGGGGGTTGGGTGGGATGAGGGTGGGATGAGGGTGGGATGGTGTTGGTGATGTGCTGGAGGGTTGTTGTTGCTGACGTTATCTGATGAACAAATCCAATAGGTTATCCCTATTCCTACAATCGACAGCATCGTGTTGAACAATACCTCTGAGATCCATACAGGCGCTTTACCCACCTCAGTTGACTTTTCTATTTGTTCCTCTCTAGCGAGGGCTTCTTAGGCCTTTATATTATACTCGCCTAGTTTCTTACCCGCTGCAGCTTTCTTGGGATCCTTCACCTTGCTGCTACGCACTTTTACTGGTGGGTCTAGCATAATTTGCTCAACTTGGTCAGACATTTGTTTATTTCTTAGGTAATGTTTAAGTTCTGCTCAAGTGGTTGCTTGGTAGTGTGCTTTTATTAATTTATTAATTCGCCATTGCCAGGCAAACTGACAGAGCGCCACAACAGCTTACGCCGATTCCTGTGGCCCCTTGACTATATACACTAAATAAAATGCAAATACAATAGTTAAGTATATTCTACAATATGATAATGCTAGGCCTCTGACTCTGTTACATGAGGGGCAATGGAACGCCATGTCTGTGGGTTTTCCGGATCAAAAAACGAGAGAGCCTGGTTATAATTAAGTTTAAGTTTGCGTTTAAAAGCACTGAGATCAACTGTGCTAAGCCTAAGGTCCCATGGGAGGGTATTCTAAATTCTAGTAATTCTGCTGAGGTACGATCTTAAAAGTTAAAGTTGTTAGGACGGAAAGGGAGAGCAAAGTGAGGGTGTACAAGTGCAAGATACCTGGGTAGATAAGATAAGCTCACAATCTGCTGACCATCGGGCATTGGAGTGAATTGGTACAAAACTCTGACAAATCCAGTACAGATCCTCAAAATGATCGAATTGTAACAGACAATATGGCAGCTGATTTGCAAAACGAAATTTCAACCACCAAAGTTGATAATGCAGGCAGTCAGAGAAAAAGATGATAGTGATGGTTGGTGGGAATTTGAAGAACGCCCTTCTGGAGTTACAGATACGTGGTACTCGGCGAAGAAAGAAAGCCCACGTAACGACTAACCTGCATATTCTCAAACGATTAAATAGAAAGGCACTCGCTTTCTTGAAGTAAGAGCTTGACAAAGCAGTAACCCAGATGGAGACGGTTAATCAGGCCTTATTTGAGCTCAAACCAGACGACGATGAACGAGAGATCTGGATCACCGAGACTCTTACCGCTGATATTGCTTGTTTTGAGAATATTGAGAAGTATAAAATCGAGCGAAACCGCGTCAGATCGTTCACCATCTGAAGATTACTCGAAAAGTACCTCACGTAAGACCCAATCAAGTGTCAAATCAACTGCAGCTCTGCAATTGGATAAAATGGTTAGACAAGCGAAACGTTTAGAGCTAAACGGAAAGAAAGGCAAGAGTAAATGTTTAGTGATGTTTAGGCGGAGAACGAAGCTCGCTTAAGACGGTTTAAGGCACAGATATGGAAGCAGAAACACAGACGTTGCAACGTTTAAATGAGGATGCTATGAGAATGAGAAGGCTTAGAGAGATGGAGGACAATGCTGAAAGAGCTAAACTTGAAGCCAAGCGTTTGGCCCTTTAACCTACAGAAACAGGAAACGATACATTAGTAGAGGCAGAGGATGAAACAGTGCCCCTGAAATCAATCAAACCACCCAAGAGGAATGGCCCTGTCAAGGACGAAGCTGGGACTGTGGCACCAAAACTGCTGGAAACTCACAGATCCCCTCGAATCTTCAAACAAACTCGTTAACAGCTTCATGAGAGGTCCAGTTCAGCAAAGAGAAGAACATCAACTACTGCCACCTATCTTCTAGCAGCCCCTGTGGCAAATCGTGACTGCACTCCTCTGATGGCCACACCAGCTGCACAAACTTCCCCTTGGAAAAATTGGATTGTGCCTGAACACCCGGCGTGACCAGGGCCCAATCAGCAAGCAACACGATGTCATGTACTATCAAGTTGGGGCCTTATCCCAGCCTTCCCAGGACCACGTCAAGACGAATAATTTGACAAACGTGATGAGTTAGTTAATATTCATGAGGCACAGATGACTACACATCACCACTGCAACTTCTCAGTCCTCGAATATTCCCCGCCTAAATTTGACCTTAGTAAATTTGATCGCTTTCCACTTAGCTGGCCATCCTGGATAGGGAGGTTTAAGAGCATTGTCCATGATCAGCCCTTCCTAAATGACAGCCAACATATGGCTTACCTTGAGAACATCGTCACAGGTGCTGCTAAGACGGAAATTCAATACCTTGGTGAAGATGGCGCTAATTATGCACTAGCTTTGCCCATGCTAAAAGCAAGGTTTGCTGATGAAGAAAAGATTGTACGTGCAGCAGTTAATACTCATATATAGAGGCATACCATCACCGCGTATCTAGGATCATGCTGGTCTAGCTTAGTTGTATCAGGCCACACGAGCAACTGTCGTAACTCTTAATAGACAAAGATTTATTGCTGACCTGCTAAGTGAAACAAATCTCGCCATGGCTGTGGAGAAGCTCTCAGATCCTCTAACATCAAAGTGGGCTATGGAGGTTCAGGGAGATGGAGAGCTAGGAAGGCCTTATTTGTGCGACCTCCATCGATGGCTGTCAGAGTATATCAGAGTAAGGCAACACCTCATAGGTGAACCACAAATGTGCTTTTCACTTGGTAGACGTAGCATCCAAGAAAGGAAACAAATGTGAAGGCCTCCACTTTGCTTGTCAAAGGCGACCTGTAGTCAGTGGAGGGGGCGGCCACTGGGAGGCAACCAAAATCAGAAGTCTGTGTATGTTGTAGTAAAGTACACTCTTGACGACGGATGTAGTGAATTCAAGAGAAAGTCAGAGTCGGAACGCTATAAGGTTGACTCGCAATCTGTACTTCAACTGTCTCAAGGCTGGGCATCAAGTAAGCAAATGTACAAGCAACGCCCACTGTCAGGCATCCAATTGCAAGAAACGCCATCACATTTTGCTACATCATGTGCATCCAGTAGCAGAACTTTCGCCAACTCAGAGCTCAGCCAACCCAAAGTACTTGGAAAGATTTTGAAGATTTAGATGTCGCAGTTGTGTCAACTGATCAGATTGGTCTGCGTACTAGATTCCAAGTAGCAGAAGCCATGATTCAACGTATGAGCACCGGAGAGGACCAAATGGCCAAACGTATGCTGCAAGGAATGACTTTGGACGGGCAGTTGCAGGCGTAGTAGGGGGACAGCCGAACCCTAGACCACAACAGAGTATTGTTGCCCACTTTGTTGCAATGTATGATGTCATGACGTGTGAAATCAAACAATGGTGGAAAACAGAGTCGGGTGGTACCAAGTTCAGTGAGGACATCTGTAGGTCCCCTGAGGAAGAAAGGGCCCTCAAGTATTTGGAAGAAACTATCAACTTCGATCCGAGCTGACCTTGGCCACTATGAAACTGGTCTCCCGTGGAATAATGCCCAACTCTTACTCCTAAACAATCGTTCCTTGGCAGAAAGACGACTAGCAAGTATACAGCGAAACTTGGACAAAGACAGCAAACGATCCAAATCCTATCATTGCAAAATGAAAATGTACATTGCCAAAGGTTACACCAAAATTCTGTCTCCCACAGAAGCTATGGCTGAGCCTAAAACACATGGTACGTTCTCCATCATGCAGTGACAAACCCTCATAAACCTGGAGAGGTACGAGTGGTATTTTATGCTGCAGCCTCATATAAAGGGACTTCCTTGAATGATCAACTGGTGGCTGATTCCAACCTGCTCAGCCCCCTTGTAGGTGTTAACACGAGGGTCAGGCTACATGGCGTGGCCATGACTGCCAGCATTGAAGCTATGTTTTTCCAGGTACGAGTTATCGAGAAAGATGAACCATCACTAAGATTACTTTGGAGAGATGTAGAGCGGGAAAACCCTCCTGATGTCTACCAGATGCAGTCATTGATCCATGGTGCCAAATTAAGCCCGTGCTTTGCAAATTATTGTCTGAAGAGCACTGCTGTAGACAACCAAGCAACCATTGGAGAACAAACCTTCCAAACGGTCTAGAGAGATTTTTATATAGATGAAGTAATAAAAGCCCTTCCAACAGAAGGGAAAACTTCTAAGCTCGCCTTAGAACTGATAGACCTGCTCTCAATGGGTGGCTTCCGACTGACCAAATTCATGAACAACAGCCGAAACGTTCTGACTCAACTGAACCCATAAGAGAGTCTTTTGTACCCCGGAGAACACCAACCGTTCAATTTGAATTTGGATAGCCGCCCAGTGGAGAGAGCACTGGGAGTACAATGGAATGTAATTCAGTGCTCTCTAGAGATAAAGGCAGTCACCAACCAGCTTCCACCAACTAAACAAGGCATTCTGAAGCAGATAGCAACCATCTATGACCCCCCAGAGTTAGCAGCAGCGTTTGTCTTGAGAGCAAGGCTAATTCTGCAAGAGTTTTGAAACCTTCAGTATAGCTGGGATGATGAAATCAAGAGCACTTTACTGGAAGCATGGAAGGCATAGAAAGTCGAATTACCTGCTCTTGCCACTCTTTCAGTGCTACCTAAGTGGGGCCAATTTTCGCGGTGCACAGCTTTACATATTTTCTGACGCTTCGGGACTCGCATTTGGATTTGCCGCTTACTGGAGATTTAGAACCATGGATCAATTGTTTTATTGTGCCTTTATTCAAAGCTGGCACCGATCAAGCCTCTGGCTATTCCCAGGCTGGAACTCAAGGCAGCTGTCATGGCAGTGAGAATGAGTGCAATTATCCAAAAGGAGCTAGACGTGTCATCCAATCAAGTAACCTATTGGAAAGACGCGATGACTGTCCTCCAATACATCAAAAGCGAAGCAACTACATTCCACACAAGAGGACCACATCCTGGACCCATTTACTTTGAGTGACTGCTTGGGTGTTGAGGTTTGTGTCTAAAAGTCGTAACCAGGGAAAGCGCACAGCTTTGGAATGGGAATTGCTGTCGCTGGATGAAACCTCCACAGCAGATTTCTGAATTAAGACTTTTGGATCAAGAGAGATCAAGCACAAACTAACCCGGGTGATCTGTTCAGTTTAGTTGCAGGCAAAGAACTTTACCTCAGTAGCGATCTCAAATCGCTGCATCCACTTGTTGATGAGATTGGTATCTTAAGTGTTGGGGGACGCCTGGAGCGTGCACCAATCTCTTACGAAGCAAAGTATTTTGCAATTCCTCCAAAGAAGAGTGACATTGTTCCTTTTATTTTGTCCAGCTTACAACAAAGGTTGAATCACTCAGGAGCAGAGCACTTTCTCAGGGAGTTGCGGCAGCGCTTTTGAGTACCCCTAATACTATCCACAATCAAGAAATTGGTCAAGTCGTGTCTGATTCGCCGAAAGCAGTTTTTGTATTCTATAGCAACCTTGACGCTGAATCTCCCTCATGGAAGACTGCAGTCTTTGGTTCCACCCCTCTACCACACGGGCGTTGATTATTTTGGGCCACTCTTTGTTCCTCGCGAAGCGAGGTTACTAATCGTGTCGGTTCCGGTCAGACCACGGGGCTCGCAAGCCCGAGTAAATCGAGCCGAGAGTTTTTATATATGTATATATATATGTATATATATATATATATATATATATATATATTTATATATATATATCTATATTTTAAAGGTGTCCGTTCGCAGGCGTGGTTACCTGGCAATAGTAGCGCACTTGAGAACTGATGAATTTCCGCCATTGGGAATTCGGTGATGCCTTTTTGAAAGTAATGTAAATTTTGTGGAAACCGATTTCACTCGTCCTGGAAGTACATCCCAGCAAGAAGATATCCGAGATATTCAAGAACGAGCAGCACGAGATCGTCGCCGAGTAAATTCGAATAACGTGAAAATCAACACACGAAAAGGACGACTCAAAACAGGTAAGGAGAAACGACAGCAGGGAGAATAACAGACATCGCAGCAAAGACAACAACTGCACGCTCAAAAAAAAAAAAGGAAAAATGAAACAGCAGGGAAAAGAACCAGGAATTCAACCAAGTTAGTTTTGAAACTGAGTGTGTTATTGATAGAAATACAGGACATGAGCGAACGATTACATAACGAACTAGAAATACGACTCTCGCAAAAACCTCGCGAAGCTAGTTTTTGAGTAAGTCACAATACTCTTATATTTTATTTTATTTTATATTTTATTTTTTATATCAGCGTAATCCCTATTATTTAATTTGTTATGCTGTGTTTGGTACACAATTAGTGACACCTGGTGCAAATTACATGATCAGTATACTGCTCAGCACAGGGCTTGAAAATTGACCTTCATTTAGCTCTTTCACTGCCACTGAGATTGCACGAGAGGGAATAGAAGTAAAATTATTTGTTTTCTTGACAGGGAATACAGAGTCAATGAAGTATCACAATAATATTCAGTTAACACAAATTGAAAATTATTGTAAATCTTTTGAAGGTGAAATCTTGAAGAGTTGATATGAATGATTGTGTTTACCACAGTGTAAAAACCTGGTTTCTTTTTGGAGTTGTATTTTCTTAGTCTCTACTGCTTTGTCTTCTTTGTTGTACATCACTTTTAAACACAATATGTTCTTACACCGAGGATGAGTTGAATGCTCCAATTATTTTTTGTTTATGTTCTTTTCTAATAGTTGCATGAGATTCATTGTAAGAAGAATCTTCTGATTAGATATTTTATTGTGTACTGCAGTCATTATTTCATTCCTAGGTAACCACAGATGAGAGCATTATGAATAGTGCATGTTTCAATTTGTGTACTCTCTTCAGTTGCAATGGTACCCCTAGTGGTAGATAGAAAAATTCCTCTTCCCTCAAAAGAGATGCCATATCAAGTGAAGTGTGAGATACAATGTCATTACATAAAAAAAAAAAAAAAAAATTGGGGGTAAAACAATTGGATTCTACAAAAACTTTGAATAAAGGTTTGGTAATAGTGAGTGCCGACTGTATAGTATGTGGTTGTGCTGTTTTTAGGTCATATCATAAAAACAATACATGTAAGAAAGAGTTATTGAAATTTAAGTATGTTGAAAAAGATTGCTGCACTATGTACTCCTGTAAAAAAATAATGTGAAATCAACATGGATCAGTCAAAAGTATATACCACATGAAAGTTTAAGTGTGCTGTTACAGAAACAGGCAAAATATCCATACCCAACCAGAGAATAGTATATTATTTTGAATATATGAAAATTTCTATTATAAAAACTGCAGAAGAAAGATTTATGATAAGGATGGTATTTCATCGAAAAAGTCATGGCAGCCAGAGGTATTGAACTTGTAACAAATGACATATAGTAACGAGACAAACTATCATTATATTATTATCATTATTATTATCATTACTATTATTATTATTACTGGTATTGATATTGTTATTATTATTGTTATATTTTTTATGTTAAACATAATATATTTTTATGGGGTGAGATGCATGTGCTAATCTTGGTAAAGGTATTGTTACTCTACTACTACAAGCAATACAAAAATCTTCTTCATAGGCTTTCCATCAGAGGTGGTAGTAATCAAAACAGCTCCAAACAATACCATTTATTCTTAAAGGCTTAGAATCTAGTGCAGTCATTTGTCTATAACGTTTGTGTGGAAAATCATTCTTGAAAGCATACTTTAGGGCATTTAGGAAACTTGAAACACTTGTTACTACATACAGCACACTTGCAATGAATATATGAGAAAGATTATAAACATTTTGGCATTACAAAATTTATTTTCTTCTTTATAAAGTTCTTTCAATGTAAAAGGTTAACTGTATGTTGTGGTTGTTAGCTTGATATTTGACATCATAAAAATGAAGTAAACAGCAGAAAGTAACAAGGTTAACATGTTATGTCTAACTTTGCAAATTAAGGCTTGAATTAGCATTTCATTTGTGGGAAAAGGGCAAGGGTTCTAGATAGCAATATTATCAGGGGGGTCATTGAACTCTAAGGTAAAACTTACCCATTGTGAAAAGGCTATGAAACTTGTTGTCTCTATGCAATATTATTGAAATATTTTAATCAGAGAATACATACATATATATATAGCAAAGAGAAATACTACTCAGAAGTAAGTAATAACATTTGCTTTATTTTCAAATGATGGCATTGATGACTGATTAAATTGCAGAACCAGTACTTTATAGTGACACTGGGTATATATTCTGTTGAAAATTCTAAACACAACTGCTACATCAAGAAAATTTACAATATTTTCACTGTTTCAATGATATCAGATCACATCGTTATAAATGATTGCTATAACAACTGCAACTCTCTGTGTTGGGAATTTCTTCAAAATACAAACGCTATCGTTTTATTATGACAAATACCAACTTACATTCTTTTGTAATCTGTTGGTCGTCTTCCGATTCCGTTTTTAGACATCTTCAATCGTTGAAGTCGTTCCTACTCGGTTTCCCTTCTTAGTCGTTTTGCTAAATTTAGTACGCCAATATATTTCGTTACGTAATCGTTCACTCATGTCCTGTATTTCTATCAATAACACATTCAAATTCAAAACTAACTTGGTTGAATTCCTGGTCCTTTACCCTGCTTTTTCGTTTGCCTTTTTCTGGAGCGAGCGGTTGTTGTCTTTGCTGCGATTTATGTTGTTATTCTCCCTCCTGTCGTTTCTCTATCCCTGCTTTGAGTCGTGCTTTCCTTGTGTTGATTTTCACGGTATTCGAACTTACTCGGCGACCATCTCGGGCTAATCTTTCTTGAATATCTCGGAGATCATCTTGCTGGGATGTACTTCCAGGACGAGTGAAATCGGTTTCCACAAAATTTACCTTACCTTCAAAAAGGCATCACCGAATTCTCAATGGCGGAAATTCAGCAGTTTTCAAGTGCGCTACTATTGCCAGGTAACCTGGCGTGCGAACGGACCCCTTAAAAATATAGATATATAAATATATATATATATATATATATATATATATACATATACATATATATATATATATATATAGGCAATTGTGGAAAACGAGGACGGACAACTTCGAGCGAAAAAAAAAATATATATACAGTAAAAAATCTAAAAAAAGTTTAAAAATTTAATAAAAATAGACGTTTCGGTCAATGACCTTCATCAGTTGCAGTGCAAGTGAATAAGAAATTACAATGTCCTTAAATAGGTTTACAGTATAAAAGATGACATGATATAACAAAGATGATTACATAACAGGGCGTGGTAACACATGAAAATGAAAAAATTAACCAATGATAAACAATCGGTGATTACTAAGCGAGAAACTATGACAATGCGATACAAAACTCAAGAAACGCAAACCAAATATGAATAAATAATCGGATATAAAACAAAAAGATTAATGTTAAAAAACTATAACATGATTCGTCAAGTCAGCCAAAAGTGTGAAGGGACCCGCATGTAAAATATTCACAGTATTCATAAAAGGCCATCCTAGGAAAAACTTGTAATAAAAACCCCAAACAAAGCCCTTGAAGCTATGCCGCGGCAAGGCACAACAGGCGCCCTGAACAGGGCCCTTAAACAACAATAATGTAATAAATTCCCCGATGGGGGCCCCTGAGAAAACCTTGCACTAACAAAGCTAACAAGATCCAAGGTCAGGGCCTTTGAACACCTGAACTAAGATAACCGCCAAATTAGCAAGTTATTTTTACGCTAGTTGTAGTTTATTCTTTTTTTCGAGTGGAATTCCTGACGTTTATTCAAGCCAAAAGGTGCCAGAGAGAACAACTGTGCGCTCCAATATGCTTCTTTAGTGATTAAAAGCTTTTCGATGTTACTTGTATTGTTAGCATTTATCTGCACTTGATCAATACACTGGAAAGAAAAATCGTTTAAGTCGTGCGGTGTTCTGTTGAAATGAACCGCTACCTCACAAGTCTTTTTCTTGGTCAGCATGGCAGACTTGTGGTTGCGAAATCTAACTCTAAAATCTGTTGTTGTAGAACCAATGTATTGTAAGTTACATTTCTTACACGAAGCCAAATAAATGACATTTTTTGAATCACAAGAAAGTTTCGATCGTATCTTATAGCTCTTGCCTGTTTGAAAACTTTGGAAAGAATTTGATTCGACAAAGTAATTGCAACAGAGATCACATCTTGTTCTTTTGCATTTGAAGCAACCCCTAACCTCAATAGCCTCTTCAACTTCAATGTTAGAGCCATAACGAGATGGCGCTAACAATTCCTTAAGGTTTTTAGATCTTCGAAAAGAGGCTATGATGGAATTTGGCGGGAAAAATTCTTTTAATTTGGGGTTGGATTCCAAAATACCTAGGTGTTTTCTGATGATGCGACCAACATCAGGTAAATTTGGATTAAATGTTGTTACAAATGGAAACAATTTCTTCTTAGCTTTGGCACGAGTTCTAAGTAAGTCAGTTCTAGATGTAGTTAAGGCTTTAGAAAATTGATCTTCCACTAGTTTTGTGGGATAACCCTGATTGACTAAATAACCCTTGTATTCAGTTGTTCTCTCGGCAAGAAATACTTGTTCAGAGCAGTTTCTCTGTAACCTAGTTGCTACGCCATAAGGGATAGCCTTGAAAACGTGTTTGGGGTGAGCACTTGATGGTGGAAGATACAAGTGGCTATCAGTTGGCTTTGAATAAACGTCTGTCTGAATGAAACCCCCGATGAGATGTAGAGTTAAATCTAGCACGTGAAGCTCGCTTTCAGAAAAAACTAATTCAAATTGAATGGTAGGATATAGAGAATTTATAAAGTCAGTAAACTCATGCAGTGCAGGGAGGCCTTGTTGCCAGAGATCAAAAACATCGTCACGGTAT